>JABASD010002314.1:0-28068 GCA_019776165.1 Pogonognathellus flavescens
TTTGGTGGCATAAAGCCAACCCTGTTTTTATGTATTTTTGTTACTCTGAATAGGTCGAGTTAACTTAAATGTAATATTCCCTAATAATGATGGCTGATTGAGTTTACTACACTTAATTCGCGCGGCGACGACTTGGACCTTGGCCTTGGCATTTGAATTCATGTTCCAGCTGATTGTCGTGACAGTTTTTTTAGGATTCCTGATCGTTTTGTTTGGAGAGCTAAGACGTAAAGTCAGATATTTTTTAAGGTACAAGATCTATTCATTACTACTTAGTGCATTGATAAGTATTTAAATAGTATATAGAGTTATAGTTATCCACATAATCAAAGAAAAATTAACAAGAATTTACTGTTTGATGTTAAGTACAATATAAACCTACATTTTTAGTATTTTCTGTATGTACCCTTAAGCTACAGTTAAAGCTATATTATAAGTGTAGTATAGTATATATGTATTTTTACGTGGTAAAAATTAGCAATGTTCATATTTTAAGGATTAAACTTTGAAAATGACTTAATTAAATCTTATTCATTATTTAGAGCTTTAAGAAGGCCAACTCGAACTAACATTACTACCACCACTTCAAGAGACGACATAATGAGTATAATTTGTACGATCTGCCAGGATTTTTTGACTGAGCGACCAGAAGGTTTGGCTTCCGCAAATGAGTTAGAGTTGATCGCAACCAGATGCGGTCATTTATATCACACCTTTTGCATCCAGAATTGGTTTAACAGCCATGGAAGGTAATTTGCCATTTATATAATCTGTCTTCATATTATTTAGATAAGTATTTGCAATTGCAATACTAACAGTATGAGTGTAATAAGGATAATGAACTAAACAGTCTTTCTCTCTTCCTATAAAGCTCTCGGCACCGACTCTCAACTCATAATCGGTTAAATATTACATTAAAAAAGGATAATAATGATAATATTTATACTGTCCAAATCTGTACTCAAAATGGGTTGTATCGTGTGCTTTGGGGGAAGAGACCAATTTTTAAATTGTTCACTGATTATTCTCGGATATGAGGGTAGTTTAAATAACCATCTATTTTCATTTTCAGGCACGAATGTCCTGTTTGCAAAACGGCAATTTCTGAAACTGGATTTTTATCGATTTATCCTTCCGGTGACGAGCATAGTGGAGAGGTTTCCGACAGATTAAAAAAAGCTTCTGCTGATTCGGACGAAAATGCTATGCTGAAGGGCGAATTGAATCAAATTTCTATGATTTTAGAAGAAACTGGTCAGACTTTGCAAGAAGAGAAGCAAGCTCACGATGAACTAAAGTGTGTACAAAAATAGAAATCAGTTTGGATGAAATTAAATAATTATATAACTGTTTGCTGATGATATTCAATATTCCTATCCCGTAGATATGAATTTGCTCAAAGACTGTCTGAAATCGATGAACTTCGAAGGCAATGCGACGAAAACCTCAAATTAAAGGATTCCAGTGAGCGAAATTGGCTTGAATTGATGGACAAAACCGCACACGAACGCGATGAAGCTTTGAAAAAAATTGACGAACTGAACGAAAAGCGTATTAGTCAGAAGGCTGGGTTGGAGATACAAAAAGAGAAAGTGGTGGAGTTGTGTAATATTAATATGCAACTTCAGGTTCAAAATGACGAATTTTTCACTGAAATTGAGTAAGAATGAGTTAATAATATGATATTGTTGTAAAAAATGAAATAATTAATGCCCGATGATTATTGGTTAACAATTTTTTGTTCTATGTAGAGATTTAAAAGCCAAATTAGCCAAATATGGAGCTGGAGACGGAGCAACTTTTTCGAAGAAAAAACTAGAAACAATTGAAATTGGGGTGCAAACTGAAGATAAGGTGGGAATTTAGTAACAGTTCATATATCTATTTAAATATTCAGATTTTATAATTTAGTTCAACTAACGTACATTATGCAAAATGCATAATTAGTTAGTTAAATCCTTAGGACATCCATTTAACCTTTCTGGGGTCTATTTCCAAAATAAAAATTAATTTTAGCATTATATTTTATTCCAGGACTTACTTCTACTAAGGTCTCGTTGGTTAATGTTCAAGACATGCATGAAACACATGGAAAATGAATTACTATTACTAGAGGGAGAATGCATGGACGTAGAAAATCGGCAATCGTACGCTGATTCTTCATCCGAGTCAGACTCATTCAAAAGCTTATTGTCACCCACGGATCAATCAATTGACGTCAAGAAAGAAATGGAAGTGGTTAGTCCTCAAGATTGGGAAGATAAAGCAGTTGAACCCTCCACTGAAACTGAAAGCGAAGAGAAAACGCTTATGGGAGTTTTAATGGCAGAGTTGGTTTCAATGACGGACCTCCCAGCAGTTGGTATTGACGTGTGAATCTTCTATTCTTGTCAAGGCAATATTACTGCATTCTAAATTCTAAAATTCTTTGTGGATAAAATTGTGCTTGATGATATTAATATCTAGAAACGTATTATGTTTTGTTTGAAATGTGATTAATTTAGTGAGACGAATAGTTTACTTGGGTATAGTATAAGGTAATGCAATCAAAGTACTATATGCCTACAAACTATAGAGATACGATACAAGTACCTAATACAATAGTAATTTTAATTAAGGTTCGAAGTTCGAAAAGCCAGCAGGTGATGTGTTACTTGTGTAACATATATTTAGGTATAAGTATAGCAGAGCTGTGAAAGTCATTATTATAATTTCATTTACCGAATTTTGTAGAATGTTAAAATACAAGTCTGTATTATGTAATTTTGTGATAAATACAAGTTAGGTTAAGAGTTATAGGATTATATTATACTACATACATACCTAAAATCAGTATGCCACGCTTATATATATATACGAATTGAAGTTTTAATTGTTCAAATTTCAATTTAAGATAAAATGTAATGCAAAAATATTGCATTTCATTTAACTGAGCAATAATTTGTTCCATAAATATTATGCTCGATAAAAAGTTGCGCAAATGTGTGGCAATATGTGTCATTTGTCGGCAATAAGAAAGAAAAACATGTTATGATCATCGATCATTGTGAAGTTACATTAACTATTTCATAATGTCACCTTACAATTAGCGTTGTATCATGCATGTTGACTTTGGTAGCTTTCGCCATGAAACTTTAACAATTAAGCTATAAATCGTTTATTTTCACTTCTTTAATTATCTTATTTTGTTTGCGCCAGTACTAACTGTACCTTACGTTAGTTAGTTTAGTTAGCCTGAAACACCATATCATGTAAACTTCCATCAAAATGGAAATTTACATACTATTTTGTGAACCCTGAATTATGTAAACTTTTTGATCTGTGCTGAAATCTGTTGAACCTTAAACGTGCCAATTGAATCATTTAGTGTTAAAACCATTTCATATTCTATATAATAATTATATTGCATACAGTTTGCAAGTGTGTACTCGTAAATCTAAGAATACCTACTAAAGGTAATAAAATACTTTTATGAATAATACGTTTATACCTATGTATAAAAACGCATAGCTAAATATATATTATTGTAACTATATTCTACAGTATTTCCATTAAGAAATAATTGACTATTAAAATTAGAACTACATCGCTATAATGTTTGTATTTGTATGCTTGTGATACTTTGCGAAACTGACCAGGTGTTTAATTTTAGTGGAGTGCCAATTGCAGTCTGTTTCTAAAGTATCAGCTACCATGTACGCATTCTTATTGTTTGGAAACATTACAGAACATAAAAATGTGCAAAATATTATAAATTCCGTTTGTTTTTACGAGATGATTTTTCATGTAGTGTACAGTATAGGTAAATACAA
This sequence comes from Pogonognathellus flavescens, assembly GCA_019776165.1. NCBI lineage: Eukaryota > Metazoa > Arthropoda > Collembola > Entomobryomorpha > Tomoceridae > Pogonognathellus > Pogonognathellus flavescens. Next base: position 3,813 of record JABASD010002314.1, read on the forward strand.
CACGTTGGAAGTTGTGATGGTTAGGTATTTATGTATTAATGTATTAGTATTATGTATTAGTTGTATAGTCATTGGACCTTCTTTCTTCAGGCATTTACGCATTTCCATCATCTCATATTCAAAAAAATGTTTGAAAAAACCTTATGAGGGGGGACTGCGAGAGGGCTATGCTGGGCAGGGTGTAGATACATATAATGATTTCATGATAGTGAAAAGGAAGATTGAGGGAACTTGTTTCACGTGAACATCAAGGCAAAGTCCATAAAGGGGCACTGAAGAGGTGAAATTAATCCATGAATGTCTAGTCGTAAAGTAAAGCCCACAAGGAAGCCTCTGGCATTCCTCTTGAGTATTCTTCTAGGTCTCGTCTGTGAGTCTGTGGCTCTGCTGGCTGCTGGTCTCCTACTACTACTCTCTACTTTACTGACTGGCAGAGACTGTTTCTGTGTGCAGATACCAATACGATAGAGCAGAACTTAGGAAGAGCCAGGCAGACCAGGCGATATTATAGTTAAAACTTTCCTTGCCTTGGTCTTTGGGTCTAGTGCTGCAAGCAAGCGATAATAACTATAGTAAATAGCATCCCTTCAGCCTATCCTAGGCAGCAGAGAATAATAAAGTGCATAGTATTGCATTCACTACGGCCTGATGTGGTGTTGCATTGCATTAGAGAGCTGCTGGGGCTCTGTGTGATTGTGTTTAGTTTGTGTGAGCTCTCCATCCTCATCGAAAGACTCAGAGAACTCAGAACCAAGTGTATAATACCCACTAATGTATTCCTGCAGTGTCAGATGTACACCAAGTACATCCACTACTACTACAGGACCAACAAAAACAAGCTGACGACTAAAATGTCCTTAATTTCCTCCAGTAGTCGTGGTGTTTCTTGTCGATTCTAAAGTGGAAACAGAGAAGGAAACCGAAGAAATCCCAAAGTCTCACTTGTTCCTATCTGATGAATTTCCTCGGAGGATTTTTTCCAAAATCGAGTTACATAGTTGTGGGGAGTGAGCGTTCAGTTCACTCAAGTGTCAAGGATTTTCCATTTTCTCATCCATTCACCTTCCCATTGTGTTGCGTACAGTGCATTGTGCATTGTATTGTGTTCACCCACAAGGGCTACACTTTTGTACACACACAACACTCGTTCTCTCTCTATATATACAAGAAAGACACTCTCTACTTTACGTGTACAACTTCTGTGGATGTGTTCCACTACTACCCAACTAAAAACTACCTACATAACATACAACAGTCCTACTAGGCTTGTGTAGTAAGTTACTAGTGTGCAATAGTATGACTACCATGGCATGGTTCTTCCACAGCTAGGAAAGCTGTGTGTTTGTGCATGTGTATATGAAGAATAATAATATTATACGTGTATAGAAGTAGTGGTGCCAGTGAACAAACGAGGAGATAGCTCTCAGTTGAGTTCACATAGAGAGTAGTGGCTAAAGCTAAGTAAAACGAGCTGTAGAGCTAAAGCTGTAAGCATACGACGAAACGAAGGCTTACGTACGGCTTATATTATAGCTTTGAGGTGAATAATAAACGATATTATTCATCAGAATATCGATTTCATCCATCTCTTCGCCATTGACCATTAAATTCTAATAATTTCGAATCCTCTGCAATGAGCTGTGTCAAGTTAGTTAGTTAGAGAGATGTGTTGCAAATTCTGCTGTTGTTCCAATGCCTCTAACAGTGTTCTCCACTCACGTATTTATAGATAAGAAAGGAAACAGAAGAAATGCCTTTAGCTATAATACCACCAGCAGCAGCAGCAATAACCCAGCTACTACCACTAGGATGTTGTATGTTTATTAAATTCACTCTTCGTTGTTCGTGGTTTGCCAGTCATCCCTAAGATTTCTGCAAAAATTGATTACTCACCAGTCATCAACATTTTACCAGGGACGGCAGACGAGAATTTAGGTAGGAGGAATAATTACGTACGTAGTAGTACTTCTACTACGTTTCGTAACTGATTCCAACAACTCGCAAAACTGTTTACAGCTACAGCAGTACTTTCTTTATCTTTAAAACTGACTCGGATATTTTGGACCTAGACTGGACAGCTTGTTCTGTCCTTAAACAACAACTGTAAGTCTATATCTCTATTTATGTGTAACATTGAAATTTATGCATAGCTTTAGGTATTGCATATATCTGTAGATCTATATATATATACTGATAGACTGACATACTACATCTTCTCTGTCTTTAAGATTGTTTTGTTTATCTGTGTGTTAAAATTATGCAATGATTCGTAGAAATTCAGAAGTAATTACTTATTAGGAGAATTATTTGTCACCACAGTTTTCCGAAAGTCCTGCTGTCTCTTAGCTGAAAGGAAAAATGAGTTTCATATGCATTGTTTGCCGTGATTTGCTGACAAACCGTCCTGATGGGCATGCACCTGGTGTTGTTGACATTATTTCCACAAAATGTGGACACCTGTATCATCTCCACTGCCTTACGGAGTGGTTTCGAAGAAAAGTGGATGTGGCCAAGTAAGTGAATTGTTTTTTTGCATTTAGACAAAAACTGGAACCCAAGTGCTCTATTTTCAAATTTTATGTGTATCTTTAGTATTTTGGCATTCCTAAGTATGAATGACAATATTTTGCAATTTTTATAGCTTAATTGTGTTAATAACGATTACTGTGTTAATAACGATTACTGTGTTAACTGTTAAGCTATACTAATACCCCAATTATTGTCCAGGAGTTGTATAATGTATAGACTCGGGACGTATATTAAGGGATATTTGCAAAATTAATGCAAATGTGTTTTTCTTTAGCCCTAACCATGAATGCCCTTACTGCAACGCTGTAGTGACCGCTTTCGATGTTCAGCGAATATTTCCATCAGAAGATGAAGAGACTGAAGAAATTGCAGCCAAATTTAATGAAGCTAAAGCTGGAAATATAGACAAAGAAATTAATTTACTGCATACAAAATTAGAGGAGTCTAAGGCTAAACTAGAAGAAGAACAGCTATCTCATGAAAATCTTAAGTAAGCTTAATTCAATCATTAACACTTCATTTACATATCTATACAAAATTAAAGCAAGGCTTGTAATATTTTATTGAATTAAATATTCCATGTTAATATTTAGTGAATCAACAATTAAATACCTGATAAGAATTAGCAGAATCATAATTTTTATTTTCGATTGCGTTATATACCGTGCCCGCCAATTGTAAGGAACCTAACCGTAAAACTTTTTGAGTATCATAACTAATGGAAGTTAAATTGTATCTTAGGCAACCAATCTTTGTTGCCAACGATACAAAGGTAACAAACTTTGGTTGCCTAAGATACAATTTAACTTCTATTGGTTTTGATACTCAAAAATTTTGACGGATCTTTGTTGCCAAAGATACAAAGGTAACAAACTTTGGTTGCCTAAGATACAATTTAACTTCTATTGGTTTTGATACTCAAAAATTTTGACGGTCAGGTTCCTTACAATTGGCGGGCACGATATGTAGGTTACAAAGAACAGTCGTAGCTTACATTTTAATTTTCGTGTTTTGATGCAACGGTTTATTTTGTATAAACGTATGTGACCGTAGTCCGTCTTTATTAAAGTAGTCATTTACAGTGTATAGCCATTTAATGGTAAATTGAACTTTTGATTACAAAAGGACTATGTAATAATTTTGGGTGACCTATGTAGGTTTGACTATGCTCTAAAGCTATCGGAGATGGAACAAATGAAGAGGGACCATGAGGTGGATCTAAGTCTCTTAGATGCACCTCAGACAAACTGGAAAGCAATGATGGATAAAGTGAGAAAGGAACGAAACAAGGTTGTGAAAACGATGACTACATTAGAGAAACGTTTTGCCAAGCAGCGAGCTGATCTAGAAAAAGAGCATAGGAAGAAAACGGAAGAGTCGCAAAAAGTCATCACTGAGCTTAAAGCTCAAAATGAATCTATGAAAAAGAAAATAGAGTATGACAAACTAAAATTTGTACATTCAAAGTTCAATTACAATATTTTGTCACTGGGCCTGTTGTTAATGATTGGTGTTGTGATTTTCAGTCGCCTTAATGCCCTGCAGCTGCAACAACCTTTCCGGCCAGTATTTCCAACGCCAGCAGCTCCTTCTCAGCCTCCTCCACAAGTCCCACCTCCAGTACCGAATCCTCCAACGTCCTCACAAAGAAGACGACTATCAATACTACCGCCACCAGGTAGCTCAATGTTACCAAGCCCTTATTGCCCAAATGTTTCAAGTGCATCTCAAAACCCATCTCAAGGCACCTTCAGTGTTCCTCAGTTCAGAACTTCTGGTACTACACAAAGCCATTTTCTGAATCCTCCGAATCCAGCCCAAAACCCATATCAAAATTTATTAAGTGCGGCCACAGCCTCATCCACTTCAGCCCAAAGTCAATTAAGACATTCTCCAAACACTACAGCCAATCAGAATCAAAATCAAAGTTCATCGTCCTCATCCTCCTCCACTCAAAACTCCTTTTCAAATTCTAACAATCCATCAAGCACCATCCCAGGTCAGAGTCAATATGGTAACTTTCCTACAGGATTCCCCATGCCTCATCCTTCGCATCCTCCTCACCATCCGGCCGTGGGCTTTCATGTCCATTACCCGTACTACCCGTCCCCTCTGGCCTCAAGAAATCCTTCGTACCCTCCTTCAGGCTATACACCCTTCCCCCCAACGTCCGTCTCCTCTGCCCACATAAATTCCAGTGGAGAAGTTCAGGCTGCTCACGCTCAACCCGAAACAAGCAGTCGGGCGTTACGGATGATGATGCCTCCGTTTCACGCATTGCAACAAAGCAGTAGCAGCATAGCAGATCCGATAGTTTCCTATGCCTCCTATGCTCATCAATTTGCAATTCATCCGGCTCCGCTTTCTCCACGCCATTGACATGACGATATGGACGTAACAATGAAATTCTCTTAGAGTAGTAGTTATGCCCACTTAAGCAATTTTATGTACGGTCGCCTTCGACTACCTTCCTATTCTTCACTCCACACACCCAAGAAGACACTCAAGACACAAACACAAGAACTGATATTCAACAAATGTCTATACGCGATTAATTTTACCTTCGCTCGTTACTACTTACGACTATTAGAACGTACCATTATCGAAATACGAAGATTTTTCAATCAGATGCACAACATCACCGTTCAGGGATTGTCATTGTAGTATTGTGGGAAGAAGAAGCTCTGATGTATCATCTGTAAACTTCTAGTACACGCATCGATCGTATTTAGTCCAGTTAATGGCTATAAATGGGTGAAGACACTTCATCGACATCAACGACAATATGAAAAGACTATATATATCACTATTAGCAGTAAGATTACTTTGGATATTATTGCAAGAGGATACACAAGACAACATGAAGATTCTTCTTCTTTCTATATTGTTTCTATACATATACTGCAACAAAGGGTTTCCATCATCATCACACATGTATTCTTTCATTCGTCTTCTGCTGGGACGGGAAATGGGCTGCTCTAATCAATTTAGCTGGCAGAAAAATGAATCCAGGTTATGATCATTCCAAGGTTGGTGATTACTTTACATTACACATACTACTACTGTAATATTTCTTATAATGTTAAGATTTCACTTAATGTTTTCCATCTAAGACAAGCCGTGATGGTTAAATAGTAATTTTGTGTTAAATCCGAAGAGGTACTTGTAAACCATTGTGAAGCCTTCCATCGTGTATCGTCAATCGTATACTGTGGTCACATAATAACCTTATTACGGTCCTTATATATAACTTTATTTACTGCAAAGTGAGATAGAGAATATTATACTAACATCTTAATAATTATATTATGGAAGCAATAATTAATTAATTACAAGCCATTTCAGGCCTATTGAATGAAATAGAGGGGTAATCTATCTACTAATTGATTGAGTTCAGGAATTAATCAATTTGCACATTTGTCTGAACCCTGAGAAGGATTTGTAAATCATTGTATGGTTTTGTGCAAAAATCGCCTTCAGTTTTGCAAAAGGATTACTATTAATTATTACGGAAAAAGGAGTATTTTACATAGAATACTATAACATACGAGAGTGAGATATCAAAATCAACTAATAAGCAGAATATGACCAAAACTTAAGTTGAAACCAGTAAGAATTATATGGCGATCAGCAGCAAGTGTTTATTAGCAGTGTAGCTCTTATGGTGACTATAATACAATTACTATTGGGTGTCTTTTTGTACATGTACATTATTATAATTATTGGTCAGTTCACGACGCAATAAGTAATGTAATTTAGTATACAGTCTATATATACATAAACGTCTATAGTACATCGTACTCATCACGAGAATCAGTTGTGGTGTGGGAGAAAGCCTTACATAATACCTCTCTGAATAACATACTATGCAAAAAATTACATTCATTGACATGTGCACTTTATTCGGTAGCTAAAACTGTGAAGCAGCAGTTCTCTACGAAAATGTTAGGATGTGCTTCAGTTGTTGTAGATAAAAAATGTATAATGTCAACTTGTGATTTTAAGATACTACTATCATGTAGCTATTTATAAAAATAATATGGATCTTAACATACCTAGTACCAATTGGGGTAGCAATAATTAATAATAATTACTTAAAAATTAATTACCATGATGTTTCGCCCAGGTTTTCAAATAGTATGAAGTAATTATATTATATTATTGAAATTGCAACTACTATACATACATGAGCAATAATATAATCTTATTAACTTTATGTAGGAATGTTCAGTTGATTTGGTTTTATAGGCTTTACAATACATACTACAGGCAATTACTAAACTACTAGTGGAATACAATAGGGCAGAAAGAATTATTATTAAGCTTTGTGCCAAAATATTATGTAATAATATCATATAGACCATCTTGATTAAAGTAAGAGGATTTATTTACCTTGTGTAGTACACATATTATAAACGAATGGAATACACAGCCAAACCTCGGCTGTTGTATTCTGTGTAGTTTAGATCCTTTTAACGCTAAAATAAGCATCAAAAATGTAATGCAGCTTTATTATTGTGTTAGTAGAAAAAGTAATAATGATTCTTAATTGAAATTCTGTGTCAATCAAGTACTCAATCAATATTCAATCAACCAACGCCAATAATTATTGTTATTTTACGAGTATCCAGGCTGTAAAAGGTTTCGATACGTTAATTTTGCAAGAAAATGATGATGATCGTTCGTAGAAAAGTTGAGGTGGTGTGTGTAGCAAGGAGATTGTGTTCAATGAATTCTGTGAATACATAATATTATACAATAATCTTTGCTTTCTTTAATAATTAAGAAATATTGGGCAAGTTTTCACTTCACTTTGATTATTACATAGAAATACCTTACTTGCACTACTTATTATATGATGATGCACAAAAGGTGTCTTTTATTACACAGTATAGTAGTAGAGGTACTGCAAAATGTACACACACATTTATTAGCAAAATATATAGAAATTATTAAGATTATGTTATAAAGATACAGTAGCTATATAATATATATGAACATATATACTTATATAGTGACTTTATGTACAGAACTGTAAAAGTAGGTTATTATGCTGGAGTATATAGAGAGAGGATTCAAAAGCAAAACTTGATTCAGCAGAGACATTATTATTATTAATTATCGAGTTAATTAAGAAGATAATAATATTATAGGTTTAACAAACAAAGTGTAGGTAAAGTAAAAACGTCAACTTATTCAGGGAAACTAAAATTCATAAGTTTGATTAGATAACTTGTCTTAACGTTTATGATTATTATTATTAATATTTTTCACTGCAATGCAAATGCAAACAAGTGAAACTTGCTCAATTGTGAAAAGAAATTAACGGTTGAAATGATTGTTCCTACTTTAACTAGTTCATAGTCTTATTATTATATTTACTATGCTATATACCTACTCGATACATTGTTGTAATAGTAAACTCATCCGTTTTTATGTCTCACTTGCTACAGCTCTGGTAGAAACTAATTATTCTTTGTTATTCGTACAGAATCTGCTTATATTATTATATTACTACTACAATTAGTATTAAAGTTCGTTCTATTAAAACTCTAAACCATCTTAATATTATGTTTCCAGCCTATGTATAACTCTCAGTCTCAATATACAATATACTACTAAAAACTAAACTAATAACTGTCCTTGCCTCTAAACGTACTGATTACATAGTAAGTGTCTTATTGTTCACAGGTTCTCTTCACGTGTTTGTAAAACTATAGGAATTATGTACTAAATAATAATATTATACTACTATATAGTGAGTACACGTACAAATTAGTTAATTTTTCAGAGAAAGGAAATTTCCTGTGTGCAAGCATTTAGTACATTACTGCATTAATATTATTATTACGTACGTACTACTACTAATAATATTATATACATCCGATTTTTTAAATGCGATCTTGTCTTCCGTCTGCTGCTGACGATTTGTACAAACTCTCAGCGAAAGTAAATATTATACCCGTAGGAAAATAATTCATCAAAATAGAAATGCTTTAGATGTACGCAGGAAATCCAGGAGGGTATTAGTATTCTTCTAGCTTTACCTAACTCACACAACACAACACTGCTATATAAATACTGCCGTTTTCGGTGACCTTTTTGTCTTAACTTTATTATTAATTTCCAATACATTTATGTATAAAAATATCATCATCCATATATATAAACCACAATACGAGTATTCTCATTCAACAGTTAACGATTATTATTAACTCTTAATTGCAACTTGTTATTACTATGTATGTTTTCTATTTGTTGTTTCGTCTTTATATATAGGGTATTATTATTATCTCCGTTTACTTGTTATATGCGTATTTTAAGGGATATGTCTGTAAGAGTATGTTTCTAAAAGTATCTTATTAGTTGTATGCAGAAACATTATTATTATGCTATTCAATTTAAAGTACAATATTTAACTCAAGAGGTTATGTTAATTATAATAATTACTAATTTATATTACTTATATACTACTACGATACTGTTGTATACCGATTACTCATACACTACTACACACACACTATATATACATGTGTTAGTTCACGTTGAAAGAACTAAAATATGTTACGTTACGTTATAAGATTATAAGAACTAAAATAATTTGTTTGTAACTCACGCTGTTATTATTATACTTACTTATTCTTATTCGCTCTTATATTTCCTATGCACACAACTCAAATCAGGTAATTATAACACACATGGCATTCCAAATGTACACAAATGATAATTTACCAGAGCTAAACTATACTAAAACACTTTGCTTTATTTACAATTTGCATCACTAACTAAAATTACTCATCATTAATCATTACATTCACACTGCACACATCTTCCCTATAGAACATTACACACGAGACATTATTATTTATACACAACGCAATGGATCTTTTATGTGCTCTTCGTTATATGCAATTTTTCATGTTTCTGTGATCTGTAAAAACCTGAATGTGACATAATCTGAATGTTTTTCGCTCATTCTCCGATTGTCAGGTCAGGTCGTGCATAATTAGACGCGTTATAGTGCATGAAATATTATTTTAGCTGTATCCATGTCATAAAATGAACTCAGCAGATCTTTTGCATCCTCAAGTGCTAGAGAAAGTGTGTAACTTAAAATATTCGCAATGAGAATTTTCTTGTATTGTTCCAAAACATATAATAAGAGCACATAATGCAGCATGGTACATATTATAACCAATTCAAGTTAAAAAACTATCTCTTTCGATTATTATAAATATTTGGTAGCCACGAGAATACCTATACTCCAGTCGCATGTTCCAAGCAAGACTGAATTCTAAACGACAACACTACAAACGAAATCGTAACATATTACATTACATACTACTACAATTATAATTAGAACAAAGATAATTTATAACGATACTATTACTATTATTATTACTGTTATAGCAAAGCACATCCAAACACATACATATGTATACAAATAAAAAACAAACGTTATAATTTAGATTATAGAGTATGTATACCTTTATAAATCGCGTTTACTTTTAATATTCATTTAGTTAACGTTAATATAATCATTAACATAATAATTAAGCTATATACACTGCTATACTTTGTTATTAACTCGTTTCAACTTGGCGTGATGATGGTTTACCTTTATTCTACAACAACACACAATAAATTCACCACAATAATTTAATGTGTACACGGTAATAGTATAGTAAGTAATATTGTTAAGTGATTAATTTACTACCTTATTAATTAATATTGCGATTTGCGACAGGATTTATAATTATGGTTTAGTACGTGTAGTATTTAGTACATGAAATTATTGTTATTAACTACTATAGCCACAACACAAACAAAGGGAAATGAGACACAGATTATATAAAAAGATTATATAAGAAATGTCATCAATGAAAACTGTAAAAGTGTATTGCACTTTTTGTAGTGTAGTACTGTACTCTCATAGCTGTAGGACACGATACAGAAGAAAACAGAACTTGCATTTACTATTATCGACTTTGTATTACCAATGAGGAGTAATTAATTTGTAACCAAATAATACATATTATTATATTAAACTACTAAGTAAGGTTTGCAGATGCGATTTCGAAATATGTAGGTACTACTAGAAGAAAAACTACTATCAAGATCAATATATTATCAATGAGCAATATACTTGTATTGTATAGATAGATGAAATTATTTAATTATAATAAATAACTAATCTATTTATATGACATGCCAGTCTACTTTAGGGAAACACAGTGTCATTGCTGTGTCACGTTAATAAGTACACGAAATAAATAAGTGGGACACTTTGTAAGCTGAGATGTAATATTCATTAATTTAATTAATTATTATTATTCCGAAAATAATCGATAATAATTAATTAGTAGTATTATAAACTTCCATCATCAGAATTAAATTAAAATCAGTTAGACAGATTTTTTTGAGAAGACATTGCATTGTGTATGTGTAGCCGTATAGCTTGTATACAAATATATTATGATGAAAAATGAAATGATAATAAGTAGTAATACATTTAGTAGTATAGTAGTTAACTTTAATTACAGTTTCAATCTCGACATTTGTTATATTATTGTTATATGATTATAAATGCTACGAATATTATTACAGACAAACTCTTATTATTATTATGATTATAATAATAGTATGATTATTACAATGATTACTTACTACCTTGGAATAATTAATAGAAAAGATGTGTGGGTGGAAAGTGGAAACCAGAAAGAAGAGTAAGAGATCGATTATAATAATATAATGGTGGTTGTTGTTACAGACTCTCGCGGATGATAGTAATAATTATTATTATGATGGCTTGCATTTCTCTATTTACTATACTACAGTTTAAATCAAATTACAGTTAATATGAATAATGATTAGTGCGTCCGTCGTGTGTGTGCATGCATGTATTTAATGACAGTTCGAGTTCGGTCAATCGATGGGTCATATCTCATAATAATAATAAATACGATGATATGATTGCTCTGTGTGTCTATCTGCCACGAAAGTATTTTATATATACCTAAAAACATAACAACATGCTGTACTTGTACCTAAAGTAAATATTATAAATATTCATAACAATAATAATAATATTATTATGACATCTACCAAACATATGAATTTACTTATGCATATAAACTAATTATTAATCGTATTGGTGAATTATATATACTCCCAAAACTATTATTATCCAAAATGTACAGCATGTGTGTATTATAAAATCAACTAAAGTAAACTCAATAAAAATCGAATTGTAAAGAAAATTCCCTTCTCTTTATTGCCATGCATATTTCTTATTACTCAAGGGCGTATCCAGGATTTATCATTGAGAGGGCCTAAGAAATTGCCTGTTTGGAGAGGAGTACGCGCCCCTAATGTTCCCCCTCGCTACGTCCTTGTTTCTACGCCTTTCACCATTTTTTGCATATTTTTTACTCACATGGAGAAAGTTTATCCGAGCAAGTCCGAAGAAAGTTCAGCATTACAATTATTATATCTACTACTACAAAGGCGTATCCACGTAGGGGTTAACCGGTTTTCAACCCCCCTCCTAGATTCTGGAAAAAAGGATGGTAAATAAATTTGCTCACTTGTAAATAATGAGATTTTAAAATCCTAGATACACCCATGCATATTTTTTGTATTATTATGTGTAAGTGTATAGCATTTTGTAGACTGCAGAGTGAAATGTAAAATCGGAGTTGATGAGAAAAAAATACGAAAGTTAACCCAGTTAAGTGGAAATACGAATGTTTACTAAAGCACAATTTATTTTTTATTTACATATAGTTTAATTGTGGTTTTATTGAATCTACGATGTTCTTAACGATGAGAAGAAAACGGGTAAGTAATATATTTCAAATATTCATTTTTCCAAACCACATATTTGGGTTATGTTCTTAACGCTACAATTTATGGAATATACTTTCCCATTCTTCCTCATCATGGCTTTGAATGACTGATTCGAAGAGATCTGTTCAAGAAATCAAAGATAGAAGTTAACGTAAGTATTAGTTTTAATCTTTGTATTTAAATAACGATCTGTTTTCAATTTAAAGTGGGTTTTCGTTAAGATTTTTAGGAATTCTTACATTTAATAGCGGGTAATTTATTTCTTCTTAAGCTGATGACGAACCAAAATAAATGGAACAGCGAAACCGGATCCAAGCCAAAGGGTCATGTACACAGCCAACTTGTGGCGATTGTGGGGCGAAAATGGTGTATTCTGCAGAAAAATAATTTTGCAATAATTTTAAAACAATATTTTATTATTGTAAACATGCCAAATTGCTAAGCAGGAAATATGCATTCAAAGTATTGCGATATTGGAAATGGGTCTTACCGATCCGGGTACACCTCCAATATCGTGACCACTCTGCCTTGCAGCAGAGGTCATAATATTTCGAAGCTGGATTGCTTGTCTTCCGAAAAGCATTTTGTTATTAGATTTTAATTTCAACCAAAATTTTTAATATAGATTCTTCGATGGAGCTGTAGGACTGTTCAAGTATTTACCTTTATGTAAATCTTGTGATTTTCTACACTACCACATTCAATTGGAAGGCTTTCATCCATTCTGGTGCGTCGAATCTTCGGGCTCTGCACGGAGGATATCTTGATTTGAAACTGAGAGAGCGGCAGCAAAGAGAAGGACCTCCACGAAAAGTGCCTACGATTTGGATTCTTTTCATCCTTCTATTCTGTAATCTGTAACCACATTACATTACATCAAGAAGATCAAAAATCACATAGGTACTTAGGAAGATTAAAGCGGAGGTTGATTAAATCTGACTGGAATCAAGTTTCTTACATCTTCAAGTAAGTCATAAAAGTGAGAACTTATAATTATAATGGCAATTAAAAGTATCGTTTCTTAATTCAGTTTTCGTAAATCTTATCCGTCATCCGTATAATGTCATCATCTTGCAAGATGAGACTTTGTTGATAGAAACACGAAGTCAACGCGTGTTAACTTGTGTGTATGTTAAAATAATGTTTATCTGTTTCACAGGACATCTCAAGGACACAAGACAAGTCGCTGGAGAGAAGTCTGGATACACAGACCTCAGAGACATTTGTTTGTATAAGTTTGCTTAAAATAAACTAAATTCTTCTTGAACTGTAGCTTGACCGGGGTGGAGTTATTGGAATTGCTGTTGCTAGCTGATTATCTGAAGAGCTTCCATAAATTCCTTCCATAAATTCATAGGTAAGTTTTAGTTATATTCTCATTTTTAATAAATTTCTGTAGATTTTAATCTTGTTATTCAATATTTGGAATGTACCTACTAACAATCTAGTACGACTAAGAGGCTATTTTTAAGACGCATTAAGCTACTAACTAGTTTACTTGCACATGTAAGTAAACTTAAAAAGAAGTACTTAAAATTCTAACTAAACCAATATCATAGGATCAATCTTCTTTTACTGTGTCTGAATTTCTGCTTAACTAACGCAAATGAATAATACATACCTATTTATTTATGCCCATATGTTATGAAAATACAATAGTTTGGAAATTAGCCACAGTTTTTACACTGCTATAATTAATATGAAAAGTTTTGTTCTGTTTGGGCATCAGTGTCCTCTTTAAGTAGCATACGTACTGTGGTACATATAACTTGCCTACATTAGTTCTATGAACGCATTTACATGTTATGAAGTGTGAAAGTTTTAGAAATAGTGTAGTGTATTATAGTGTAGTTTAATAACAAGCATTCTGGAACAAAAAACCAGCAATTAGGCAACATTTGATTTGTAAGGTTTTATGAGAAAAATGAAAGTGTTTAACTGTTTGACCTCCGGATGTGCAGAAATACGAATTGAGTGGATCAATGAAGAACCAAAACCGGATATTCCATTGACTAGTATCTGCAACCAACATTGAAAAGACACCCGTATCAATTTAAACCAAGAATAATTCCTTGTTTAATCAAAAACTACGTGAGTGAATTTTTCATATGAAAATGTGATGGCTTGCAGATTGACAATGTATCGTGTATTTAGTCGATGTTTATCATCGAGTGGATTTGGGACTGCGGATTCTACCATCTTTGCATTGGCTTCTGGAGGAATCCGATGTGCTTTAGCTGTGGTACGTGTTTCGGGCCCGAAATCGGGCGAAGTATTACAAAAAATTGGTCGCTTTTCCTCTATGCAGAAACTACCGGTCGCAAGACAAGCTACACTAAGAAAACTATATGATCCTACAACAACTGAAACTTGCTCTAATCTTATCGATCATGGAATTGTAATATGGTTTCCTGGACCGAAAAGCTTTACTGGAGAAGATTCCTGCGAATTTCATATTCACGGAGGTCCTGCAGTGATTACTAGTCTTGTTCGTAGTATTGGAAGTTTCCCAGGTTGTAGAATGGCAGAACCCGGAGAATTTACTAAAAGAGCATTTTTGAATGGAAAAATGGATTTAACGGAAGTTGAAGGATTAGGAGATTTAATAGCCTCAGAAACAGAAATGCAAAAGGTTCAAGCTCTAAAACAAATGAGTGGCTCGTTAGGAAAGATGTACGAAACTTGGAGGGATAGAATCGCTAAATGTTTAGCAAACGCCGAAGCTTATATTGATTTTGGAGAAGACGAAAATATTGAAGATGATATTTTGCAAAGAATTGAAAAAGAGCTCAACGAAATAATTGCAGAGATTAACTTTCACTTGAAAGACCAGAAAAAGGGACAACGATTACGTGATGGCGTCCGAATTGCGATTTTGGGAAAACCCAATGTTGGAAAAAGTAGTCTTTTAAATATTATTTGTAAAAGAGATGCAGCAATTGTGTCTAATATACCAGGAACAACAAGAGACGTTGTTGAGACAAATGTCAATCTTCATGGCTTTCCAGTTGTAGTTGCCGACACGGCAGGAATTCGTTCTAAGCCTGGTGACGATATAGAATATCAAGGTATACAAAAGTCTCTTAAAGAAGCTCAGCAGGCTGATTTAATTATTTTTCTCGTTGACTACCCGTCAGTTCAATCTACAGCAACTGCCTGTACCAAAACTTTAATTGAGTCTGAATTTCGAAATCTGTTTAGTGACAACAGTCTTTCTGTTACTGATCAAACAGATTTCGTAGAACCTCTCCTTAGTAAAACAATTGTAGTTTTAAATAAAGTTGATCTCGTTTCCTCGCCTATTCCTTCGTTGAAAGGAGAAAATAGCACAATTTACGAAAATCCGATTTCATGTAAAACAAATGAAGGTGTAAATGAATTTATGGAATTCCTTACTTTAAAAGTTTCTGAAATGTGTGCCAATCCTAAATCAGAATCTGCCTACTTAACCCAAGAAAGGTACAGGTCGCATCTTCAAAATTGTGTTGAGAGCTTAAACACTTATTTGGAAATGTCACAACAAATAAGTGATTTAGCCTTAAGAGCTTATTCTTTAAGACAAGCCATAAATAACATTGGGTATATCACTGGTCATTATGGCACGGAACAAATTTTAGACATTATATTTAAAGAATTTTGTATTGGCAAATAGGAAATCATTATAAGTTGAGTAGCAATAGTCGTAATTCTATTCAAGCAAACTTTACTAAAGCTTGACTAATGTCATGAATATGAATGATTGTATTTTAATTGTAATTCGAACTTGTTAAGAACTTTGATTATAATATATTTCGGAACAAGAATGAATAAAGCAATAATGCAATTATCCAACAATTCTTATTGTCTATATGCTTGTCTATATTCTTTACTATATTCTTATGTCGATTGGCGAGTTTTAATAACTTAATACCACCTCATCATAGCATATCATATTTTTTACTAACAAAAGTCAATTTACAGATATAAGCAACGAAATAATTTGTGGTTGGTTAACTTTCTCAGCTAACCAAAAACTATGCAAACATGACAGTTTTTTATTAACAAACTTTCACCTTTCTCCATATAAGAGAGAAAGAGGTTAAAGTTATTAATCATGCTTTCCAAATGTATTTCCTTTTTTTAAATACGATTTAATTAATTGTGTCTTTGTGCCGAAGCTGATAATAAATGTATGTTTACAGTTGTGAACTTCTTACTGTTGTTGCTGCACGATGACATTAACGGGCGAGAAGAAAACAGGACCTCTGAGTCCGAATGATCCCAGTTCTTTCTCCAACCCAGGTAAACCAAAACAAATAAACAATGAATACCTTCTTCAATGATCATTAATTTGTAATCCAAACGAAACATTGTAATGACAATCTGTCTCCGAAAATGAAGTTCAAAAAAGTTCACTGCGAATAATTGTATTGTAGAGAAAGTACGAGTTGAGAGGGTCGAGCTTCAGTGGGCTGTCGACTTCAGCAAAAACATTATTTCAGGATCTGCAACGTACCATTTGGTTCTTGAAAATCCTGATGCCAAAAATATTGTAAGTATTTTGTATATCTGTATGACTCATGCATGTCATTTTAATAGTCTAAATAACTTACAATTTAAATGAATCTACTTTCAGTGTAGTGGTAACTTATTTTTGTCATCAGTTTATCATTTTTATCAATCACGCTTTTGCATGAAATATAAAAGTCTCTGCAACTTTCACTTTTGTGAGCACAGATTTTGGATGTCATGGATCTTAATATCAAGAAAATTGAAGATGTGTCCAATGGGAGTCAGCTAGAGTTCTCACTTGGGACTCCTTTTATAATTGAACATGGACAACCTCTTACAGTCCAATTGCCTGTGATCAATTCCCGGAACAAGTAAGAATGCACTTCATTTCGTATGAACATATTTATTCAATTCAACATGAGAATTAAGTTAATGTAGGAGAAAGTATTGTTTAATTTTAATGATATTGAATCTCTATATAGTGGAAAAATTAAAATCGAGTACGAAACTTCACCAACTGCCGGGGCTTTGCAGTGGTTGAGTAAAGACCAGACATTAATGAAGCAGCAACCGTATGTGTTTAGTCAGTGCCAGGTTATTATACCCATTATAATAGAATGTTAATGCAATTGCTTCTAAATACACAAAGATCTTATGATTTCTTATTTTTATCTTTATTATTAGCCCATTCTGGCCAGAAGCATACTTCCATGCCAGGACACCCCATCTGCCAAATTATCGTACTGTGCTGAGGTAAATGATGATCACTTAACACTTCATATCAATATTTTAATCCACATATTTTCACCTTGTACTTATTAAATTGCTAAAACTAGGTGACAGCCATAAAAGAAGTTGAGGTTTTAATGAGTGCAGTTAAAGGCGAGTCCACTGAAATTAACGGTACTCACCGTGTGCATAAATTCGAACAAAAAATTCCCATTCCGTCCTACTTAATTGCAATAGTGGCTGGAAGTATTGAGAGTAAAAGTCTCGGACCAAGGTCCAAGGTGTGGGCCGAAAAAGATTTGTTAGAAACAGCTGCATTCGACTTTTCGGAAACAGAAAACATGTTGCAAGTTGGAGAAAAATTGTTTGGAGTGTAATGTTATAAAGAATTTAATCATATCCGTTATTTATGCCATGAAAGTTAACTAAACAAAATATAATGCTTTATATTCTTATAGGTACGTGTGGGGAGTCTATGATTTACTGGTGTTGCCTCCAAGCTTTCCATTTGGGTTAGTTAGTGCCTGCTAATTTCTCAATAAATATTATCGTTAACCGTTTTCAGAAAAGTTAATAATAATTTGTTTTTTTATAAAGTGGTATGGAAAATCCATGCTTAACTTTTGTTACTCCAACTTTACTTACTGGAGACAAATCGCTAGCCAGCGTCGTTGCACATGAAATTTGCCACAGTTGGTTTGGAAATTTAGTAACAAACACAACCTTTGAGCATTTTTGGCTAAACGAAGGTTTCACTGTTTTTGCGGAACGCAAAATTCTTGGAGCGCTTCATGGAGAAAAATACAGGTACCTAGCAGGGTACCTATATAGTACCTATATCAAAATTGAATCGTAAACATTTAGATTGTTTCTGTCTATAATACTACATTATTGATGCTGTTTTGAATTTTTAGGCAATTCTGCTTAATCAGCGGTGTAAAAGGTCTCAGCAACACCATTAAGGCCATGAAAGCTGACAATCCTCTAACAAAGCTTGTCCCCAACTTGGATATGGACAGTCCCGAAGATGCTTTCTCTAGAGTCCCGTATGAAAACGGATGTACATTTTTGTACTTTTTGGAACAGAAAGTTGGTGGACCTTGTAAGTTGTATTTTGCTCTTATTCTTTGTTGTCACTTTTCAGCTTTACTATTATATGAAAAAAGTTTTGCTCATTATATGTCGTAAATTTTGTCGAGTATTTGTTTATGGGCTTTAATGATTATTTTATTTATTTTTAGCCGTTTTTGAACCGTTTTTGAAAGCTCATGTTGCTCAAAATCGATACAAATCTATCGAAACAGACACTTTCAAGGCCCAGTTCATCGCTTACTTCACCGAATCTGGAAATGAAAGTCTGATTGCTGATATTGACTGGGACGGTTGGCTTTACTCCGCAGGAATGCCTCTAATAATACCAGAGTAAGTCTACAATAATTGCTGTCCTAAATTGCTTTCTCATCAGGAATATGTGAATGAAGGTACACTAAATTTATACATTCTTTTGTAGGTACGACACTTCATTGAGTAGTTCTTGCTCCAATTTGAAGAGCAGATGGGTGCGTTGGGATTCCACTGAGCAAGGATTGTGCCCTTTCAACAAAGATGATATGTCTGAGTGGATTCCGAAGCAAGTATCCACTTTTCTGACTGAGCTTCTTGAGGATGAAAATCTTCTTGGACTTGATAAAGTCAAAGCCATGCAAAAAGCGTATGATTTCAACGCGGTGAAAAATTGTGATATTTATCACAAGTGGCTTGCCCTTTGTTTACGAAACGGATGGATGGATGCTCTTCCTTTGGCTTTGAAGTATGTGACTGAGAATGGGCGAATGGCCCTTATTCGTCCAATTTACCAAGAATTGAATAAGATCGAAGAAATGCGTACAAAGGCCATAGAAAACTTTTCTAAGATTAAATCAACTATGATGGGTCATACTGTCAATTGCGTGTCGAAAGATTTGAAAATTGACGTTTAGCGTTTCACTCACCTGGGTCCCTATAAAATCTTCAAGAAAAATAATCCCAATTGATTTATAAACATCTATCAGAACTATATCAACATACCAAACTTTATAATTAATTACGGTGAAATTCTGGTTGTGGGAAACGAAGTAAAAACTTCGTGATCTAATCGATGTCAATGAGCTTGTTAACGTAGATGAAATTAAGGTTAAATTCTATGTGATTTGAATTCTAATTATTCGAAACTGTCTCAGCTGATAAGACACAGATTTATTGTAGAACATTAAAATTGGAAATGAATAAGATTAATATTTTCATAATTCAAACAACTAATCAGAATAATAGGTAGTTTATTGCTGTTGCATTTATTTTATGATAGACATCTAGGAAAAAAATTGTTAATAAAAATGTGCTTATATTAAATGTAATTAGTAATTACTATACCCAGTGCAGTGGTCAAGATTATTTTGTCTGCAACTTAAAGTTAATAAACACAAGAATCTTACTACTAATAAAGATCGGTCGCATGTTTTTCTTATTATTGTAGTTGACTAAATTAAATCAGTATTATTTAGGAGTCAATTCTCTTCATCATATCATCTTTTCGGAAGTCCTAAAATCTTGAAATTCTGAGGTTGTATAATCGCTTCCGCGAAAGAAATACTTTTTGCATAAAACGCAGTTTTGGAGGGATTACATAGATCTTGCTTACCCTTAAAAGTTGTTATAGAAATAAAGCATTACACGATATACTTTTTAAATTCATTTTAATATTCGTCGTGTTCCGGGTGTTCCGTCGGTTCCATGCATGTATTTAGAGCATTATTTACAGATTTTTAAGCTAAACCGTTTTTAGTGCGTACGACATTTTATATTTTAGGTAAATAATCTCTCATGTTAATGTGAAGAAGGATTCTGTGCAAGATGGGTATTCGGGATTTGTGTGGAAAGTGCTGTCACCCAAGAAGGTTAAAAAATGTTGCAACTGTTTATTCATTCATATTCATATTAAACTTAATCCAAAAAGCCAAGTAAATACAGTTGTAATGAAATGAACTACAAAGTATACGGTATAAATGACAATACTTTGCTTTATATATCGAAGAAGTGTGTAAATTTTAGTTGAAAGTCAAAAGTGAAAGCTAGATTTTGGATGTGCTTTTTTAATTATTATTTGAAGCCCGAGCCATTACTACTACCTATGTCATTACTGAATTGAATTATTTTCGATCTTATAGATTACCTTTAACCTTGTTCTCTAATTAATTCATTTAAATTAGAACCACACGGCAAGGCAAGAAAAAAACCGGGCCATTGAGCAAAATTGATACCAGTTCTTTTTCCAACCCAGGTAAACATTAAATATTACCTACTTTGGACTTCGCTAGCTATATTATCAATCAATACTCTATAATCCTATTACCTCCCTACATTGACCCACAAACCCTTCATGAACCGAGATTTTTTTCGTTATATTACTAAACATTTAGATGAGGTGAAAGTTGAAAAAGTATACTTAGTATGGAATGTTGATTTCGACAAGAATATCATTTCCGGCTCCGCCACGTATCACATAGTCGCAATTAAACCTGAAGCTAAAGAAATCGTAAGTAGAATTGGTGGAAATAGTTTGAATTTAATTTTTTTTGATTATTTACGCATGAAATAATTCAATTTCCAGATTTTTGACGTTTGCGATCTTACGGTGTTCAAAGTGCTGGATGCACAGAAAGGTTCGCCTCTGAATTATTCATTTGGCACTGCTATCATCGACCATGGTCAACCTTTGTTCATAAAATTACCTGAATTAAATGCGCAACACATGTAGGGACAAACCTATACACTTTTTATTAGTAATTTAGGAAGATGCCCTTGTAGTGGGGGATATTACTCAAATAAAACTATCTAACTATCTGTCAACTGTTGGGGAAAGCTCCTATATGATTATTTTAGATTTTTTATTCTAGGGCTACGATAAAAGTGGAATATAAAACTTCTACCGCTGCAACTGCTTTGCAGTGGCTGTCTAAAGAACAGACGCTCATGAAAAAGCTTCCGTATCTGTTTAGTCAATGTCAGGTACTTAATGTGACAATAATTTATGAACTACATAAGTAATCATAATTATTTTTTCATTACGATTTTTTTAAATTTCACATTAGTCTATATTCGCTCGAAGTTTGCTTCCATGTCAGGACACTCCTTCGGCTAAATTCACATACACCGCTGAGGTAGATGCAATAATAAATAGAATTTTAAGCAAACTGAAGAAAAAATATAATCAGAATAGATTTTTTTATATTCAAGGTGAACTGCCATAAAAGAGGCAGAAGTTCTAATGAGTGCTGTAAAGGGAGAATCGACAGCCATCAATGCTACTCATTGTACTCATCATTTTGATCAAACAATTCCGATCTCCGGATATATGATAGCAATTGTGGTCGGAGGTATTGAAAGTAAACGAATCGGTCCGAGAAGTCACGTTTGGGCTGAAAGGGATTTACTAGAAATGGCCGCATTCGATTTCTCAGAAACTGAATCGATGATTCAAGTTGCAGAAAAATTGTTTGGAGAGTAATATTACAAAACAATTTAATTTAAAAACAATCAATTATAAATAAAGTAATAAATGTAAAATGAACCATAAATATTTTATACGCATACAGATACGTGTGGGGTGTTTATGATTTGTTGGTTCTACCTCCAAGTTTTCCACTAGGGTTAGCTAATGTGTATTAAAACAATTTCGGTACTTGTTTTGATTAAAATAATATAAGCTTGAATTAAAATTATTTTGTTTCAAAAGTGGTCAGGAAAATCCTTGTTTAACTTTTATTACCCCAACACTTCTGACTGGGGACAAGTCATTGGCAAGCATCGTCGCTCATGAGATTTGCCACAGTTGGTTTGGAAATTTGGTCACAAACACAACCTATGAACATTTTTGGATAAACGAAGGTTTCACTGTCTTTGCTGAGCGGAAAGTCCTTGGAGCTCTTCATGGAGAAAAATACAGGTGCTTATACAAGACCAGGTCCAATTAAAACTTTCTTTTTTAGTTCTTCATCTTCTGAGAATTTCTGAATATTAACTATTTTAGGCAATTCCGTCTACTCAGCGGCATAAAAGATCTAAGCAACACTGTGAAATCCATGAAAGCTGACAATCCCCTAACAAAGCTTGTTCCCAACTTAGATTTGAACAGCCCCGAAGATGCTTTCTGTAGAGTTCCTTATGATAAAGGATGTACTTTCTTATACGTTTTGGAACAGAAAGTTGGAGGACCCTGTAAGCTTATTTATGGTTTCAGTCGACTTTATTGCTTATTTCCCACAGCAGATTTCGACAGATTTTTAATGTTAAGCATTCTTACAGATTACAATTTCTAAACTTTCCATTTGTGCAGTGACGAATTCTTTAATGAGATTTTGAACCTATTTTAGCTGTTTTTGAACCGTATTTGAAAGCCCACATTTCTCAGAATAGTTATAAGTCTATCGATACGAATATCTTCAAAGCTCAGTTCATAGCTTACTTTACCGAAGGGGGAAAAGAAAGTTTGATTGCCGATATAGACTGGGATGGTTGGCTTTATTCCACAGGAATGCCTATCATAATACCAGAGTAAGCTAATCATATGTTAAAAACTGTAACTAATAATTTGCATGAATGGTCAAGTGAACTGGTTCAATCTTTAAAAATAAACTAGGTCCACACTTCATTTAAAATTGTATATTGCAGATTCGACACTTCATTTAGTAATTCTTGCTCCAATTTGAAGAACATGTGGGTACGTTGGGATTCAAAATCAGTACCTTGTCCGTTCAATAAAACTGACATTTCTGATTGGATTCCTAACCAAGTATCTTTCTTTCTGGCTGAGCTTCTTGAAGATGAAAATCTTCTCGGACTAAATAAAGTGAAAGCTATGCAAGTGGCTTATGATTTTAACTCGGTGAAAAATGGGGATATTTATTCCAAATGGCTTTCTCTTTGTTTACGAAACGAATGGATGGATGCTCTTCCTTTGGCTTTGAAATATGTCACTGATAATGGACGAATGACATTTACTCGACCTATGTACCAAGAAATGAATAAGAACAAGGAAATGCGTGCAAAGGCAATAGAAAACTTTTCTAAGATTAAATCCACTATGATGCACATATCTGTCAATTGTGTGTACAAAGATTTGCAACTCATTTAGTCTTTCGGCTATCTGGATTCTTTCAAAACTATAAAAATCATTAACCTCCCCAATGTAAGTAAACTATTAGCCGTCTCATAATTAAATTAAAGGCAACGGTTTACCTACATTGAGCCTCCCCGTGTAACGGATGATTTTTAAAATAAAGCTGTGTCAAAGTGCTGTAGATGTAACCCCGATCTCACCATTGGGTGTACGGGATGTGGTGTAGTGATATATTCCATGAAATTAAATGGCCTTTTTTAGGTGATAACAATTCAGATTTTATTTGGTCCGAAACATGCTTGTTGCATGACATTTAGTACAATACGACAGTATAGACATTTACATACCTACTTTTACAAGAAATCAGCATTTTTTGATACAGAACCTTTCCTGGATATTTTGTGTAAGGATATTAGAATATCAGAGCCCAGCCAACTCATCAACATGGATTAGAGGGGTCGCAAGCATTGGAGATTAAGGAACAGTAACATTGGAGATTAAGGA
>JABASD010002315.1:0-28041 GCA_019776165.1 Pogonognathellus flavescens
ACCCAGCTAGGCATTAGACCAAATAAAAACGACCGGAGAATAAGAAAAGGAGTCATTGTTAGAACCAAGTTTGTAGCTTTTTTTGCCACAATTGAATTTTCATTCTCAAAAATTTCGCTGTCAATGCCAAACGCCAAAGATAAAATTGAGTCCAAACAATAACGTCCCAATCCGTCTTCGATGTTCACTTTCTCATTTTCTTTCAACTGTATATCAAAGTAAGTAGTCATTTTTTGCCCAGATTCTTGAAATGTGAGGAACATGCGACGAAGTTTTCCACTTGTGAAGGTTGGAGTCATTGTCGCTCTCAGATCTTTCCACTCCTTGTTCACTTTGCTCATCAGCATGTCATTCCATGTCTCGTCGTTGTCATTCAATGGAAAGATATTTCGATTGACGAAATGGTCAAAGTCCTTTACGAATATTTGTTTTACCAAATCCAAGTCTTTGACGAATACAACATTGTTCCCGGACTCGTATATACCTCCATATTTCCGGTCACCTAGTTGTTTGTAAAGGGCTGCATAGGTTTCCTGAAAAGTTTCGCTTTTCAATGATCGGAGGAGCTGATTCGATACTTTTAACTCGGGTATACCACGTTCCTCCCAAAATCCGACTTTTGTTTTAAACAATTTCTGTATCAGTAATATCAGAAATGCTCCCAGCGCACTGGCTGCTATAAAATATTGGACACTCATATTGTTCAATGTACACTGAAACAAGATTAACTGCCAACTGTGTTAATTCTTAATAAATTTTTGTCAGAAAACTGACAAATATTTTATTATTATGATTTCACTTCCACTCAAATATTTCTTCGAATGTTAAATATTGTTCTTGTGAAGTTTTATCAAGGCAGCTGAAGAACTGATGTCTGATTGCAATTACCTATATACGTTTTATTTTCCAAAGCAAAATGTTATCAGCATCAACGCCAAAATAGTTACAGAAATTTATTACCCTTTATCTTATTTGATAACCCTTTAGTGACTTAATTATGTATTCTTGCGCTACTTTATTACAGCTTTGAATGGTTTATTATATTTATTATTTATTTACAACTACTGCCATAAACTCATATTTGCATTCAAATGATTCTAATGTTTGTAATTTGTCTTGTATCGATTCGGTTGTGAACAATTTAATGTCTGATTCATTTGTTATTTAATTGTTTAAGTATGAATTGCATTACGAGGAATATTATTGTAATAACCATGCTTGGGTGATAATATGAATAAATTATTATTTATATTACCTGTGCTATACCCCTAAAAGCATAGCAGTCTACGTACACTCATAATTGTAAAATAATAAAGCTGTTGACATTGCACTTTGCACTCAAAGCGATAATAATGTGAGTTTGATTCCTTATCAAGGTTATGGTCATGTTGTTTTCGATTCAACTGCGAGCATGCAATATTTAACTACCAACTATGTACAATGACATAAACAGTAAGCATTATTATGAAACTGATTAAGTTATACATTTATTTGAATTACCCAACAGTGAGCCTCAAACAGTATATAATAGGTTATGCAGGCATTATGTCATATGGTATTGTAACGCACAAAATTATACAAACACAAAATGTATTCCTCCAACGACCAAAATCGCCAACATGTTTTGAGCTAAATATACATTTATATTGCAAACCAGGAAGAACATGATTATGTATTTAGCAATTCGTCTTTTTTCATTCCTTACTTACAAACCTCATACTGTACGTGTATGATTGAGCACACTTTATAAATTTTATAAAGTCAACTTCTTTGATTTATTGTATCAATAGAAAATATTAATTTTGCTAAAAAACATTTTTGCGTTCCACCTTCATGTTCTATTATTTTTACAAATTTGTCAAATAAAGCAAAAAATGGCACCCAGTTTTTTCTTATGGAGGCTACCAGCAAAGTTGCCGCATCAAATGGACGCTAAAAATCTTTAGCATAAATTAATAGTTATATAAATGCGACCGCAAATACCTTTTTTTAAATTGAATAGGGGGAGGGATCGAAACAAGTTTATTTTCTTGATGTCAATTTTAGCTGGATTGGTTCTGTTGGCTCGAAACCAAGATCGTTCTTAAATTTCAGAGGGATATTTGTTTCAGCTGTTGGTTCCACAAAAAAGTTAAGGATGAGGCTAGATAGTCCGGCTTTTGTCATCACCAAGCCAAATCTTTTCGCTTCAAAATTAATTAACACAACCATGCATTTTCAGAAACAGGTAAAAATCCAAATTTATATTATACAGTAACTGCAGCACAATATGTAAGTAAAAATTATTTCTTACCGATACAGCTTCGTGGTCCGTGACCAAAAGACATGTACGCATAAGGATGTCGTGTGGCTTTTACTTCTGGTGAAAATCTTTCAGGATCAAATTTACTGGGATTCGGAAAATATTTTTCATCATAGTGTATCTCGTACATGGGAAACCATACTCGACTTCCCTTAGGAATGAAAGAGTTTGTGCCAGGGATAGGGTAATCTTTGATACAAGTGCGTTCCATTCTGAGATTGGGTGGAAACATCCGTAACACCTCTAAAATTGAAAATGAATCCGCAATTTAGTTTACAATTTCACATATTATCTGTAACAGTATTACAGTATTTATGACATTTACATGAGTACAGATAAATACATTTTTCACTTAGAAATTACAGTTAATCAAAAATTCATGACTTTATATGCATTAATATTTTTATATACCAATTAGTAGATAATATACGTGTGAATTAGGAACTGATTGAGTGCATGGGTACTATGTAATGGAACATTAAGTTATTTTTATTACCGTTAATGACATTGTCCAAATATTCGTGAGTATTAATAATGTCGTAAGAAAGTTTGCCCCCATTTTCTTCTATGACACCTTGTAATTCCGCCCTTAATTTTTCTTGAATATCCGGATTAACAGCCAAGGCGTAAGCCGCAAAAAGGATTGTCGATTTTGTGGTGTCGTACCCTCCCATGATCATGAGCATGCAATTAGCAGCAATTATATCGTCGTTCATGATGTAGTCTTTAATGCTCTTGTTATTGTCTTTTAACTGAGCATCTTTCTCGTACGTAGTCAATTCTCCATCGTCCTCAGCTGGCCGTGTTTGGCATCCAATAATAATTGCAGAAAATCGTTTTTTGTTTCTCCTGTTTTTTCTCTATGGGCGATTGTCGTTTTGATCATTTCTGAGAAGAATGAAGTCGTTTCCTGATTAAGCAACGGTCGTTGAAATACTTTTCCCACCCAACTGGGCATCAGGCTAAATAAATAAGTCTTGACAAAAACCAAATGTGTAAATGGTAAAACGAGGTTTGTAGCTTTCTCTGCCACGATTGAATTTACATTTTTAAAAGTTTGGCTGTCAATGCCGAACGCTAAAGATATAATTGCGTCCAAACAATATCGCCCCAAGGCGTCTTCGATGTTCAATTTGCCATTTTCTCTCAAAATTGTGTCCATGTATTTGTTAAATTTTTGACCCGATTCTTGAAGTATGGGGAACATGCGACGTAGTTTTTCGCTTGTGAACGTGGGAGTCATCGTCGCTCTTAAGTCCTTCCATTCCTTGTCCTCTTTGTTTGAAAGCATGCGATTCCATGCCTCGTCTTTGTCGTTAAATGGTAAAAAACTCCGATTGACAAAATAATCAAAGTCTTTTACGAAAATTTGTTTCGCTAAATCCAAATCTTTGACGAATACAACATTCTGCCCGTAATCATACAGACCACCGTATTTCATATCGCCTAGTTGTTTGTAAAACGATGCGTAAGTTGCCTGAAAATTTTCACGTTTGAATGCTTGGAGAAGATAGTTCGTTACTTTCAGTTCCGTTATGCCGTGTTGCTCCCAAAATCCG
The DNA here is from genome assembly GCA_019776165.1 of Pogonognathellus flavescens. Classification (NCBI taxonomy): domain Eukaryota; kingdom Metazoa; phylum Arthropoda; class Collembola; order Entomobryomorpha; family Tomoceridae; genus Pogonognathellus; species Pogonognathellus flavescens. Next base: position 3,862 of record JABASD010002315.1, read on the forward strand.
CAATGTGTCCGTAACCACTTTTGTATTAGGAATAACAGCAGTGCCGCAATTGCGCCGGCAGCTATTATGTATTGAAGATTCATTTTGTACAATATTCTTAAAAACACGAATCGCAGTCTTCTGTCAAACAATAAAATTTTGTTTAATATTAGAAACAATTATTGTGTTGTAATATTTTTATTATTGTTCTATGATTTTCTTTTTTATTCACCTTTATATTAATCTTGAATGACTCAGATTTATTGTTAAAGTAATATTATTTAAATTATTGAAACAAATGTCACAATGTAATGAATAAATTTAGTTAAAAAATATATTTATCATGTGTATAATGAATAAAAAAGAACGATAAATGTGTAACTTGTATTTTGCAGAATTAAAAGGGGATGGTTCCAATAGTTTTACAATATTTCAGACATTTATAGCCTTGTAAAACATTAACTAATTGCGAGTTAAATATTTCTATAACAATTTTTTCTTTACGTCTGTGTACATAACGTCTTTTTCAACTTCATCTGAGTAAGCCGTCAGTTGAACAGACGGCTGATTCAGATCAAGGATTTATACTCATTCATTTGAAGCAGTATAAAGTAGACCAGTGGGACATATCCTTAATAATTAATACAACTTGTCCGCTTATGAAAATGATAAATAATAATTATGGTTAGAATACTGGTTTTGTACTTGTATAAAATATTGCGTTTTAGACCTCACGAGGTCTTATGCAGCCGATATGTCTGTCCGTCTGTTTGTCTTCTACCACGATAACTCGAGTAAAAATCAACTTACGCGTATGAAACTTGGTACACATGTGTAAGAGGGCAAAGCGGAGGCTAAGTTCGTTGGTCAGTAAAATCAGTCCAATGGTTCGGGAGTTATCGGGCAAAAACTGCCAGTTAAAATAAGTCAAATAGTAGTAACAAAAATGAAATGCCGCTTCTACTTTCTATTAATTTACATACTCCAAGCAAATATAAGGACACTGCTTCTGGCCAAATTAATTCACATACCGCTTCTACATCTGTTTATTAATATACTCATGATAGGAGCAGCGTTGTAAAATATCATTCTTTTGATTTATATACCATGAAAAATACCGAACCCGTTTCTTTTCGTTTATATAGTCCGAAAAATACCACATCGGTTTCTTTTGTTTTATTTCCTCACATTTAAATCAAGATCGATTCTTTTCGCTTATATACTCATAATTGAACAAAAATCTATTCTCTTGCTTTATATACTCACAATTGAACCAAAATCGATTATATTGCTTTATATGCTCACAACTGTATCAAAATCGATTCCCTTGTTTTATATACTCACAATTGAATGAAATTCGATTCTCTTGCTTTATATATTTACAATGCACCAAAATCAGTTTTGTTGTTTTAAATACTCACAATCGTACCAAAATTGATTCTCTTGCCGTATATACCAAAATTGATTCTCTTGAGTTATACACACACAATTGAACCAAAATCGATTCTATTGCTTTAAATACTCACATTTAAACCAAAATCAATTCTCTTGCTCAATATACTCATAATTGAACCAGAATCGATTATCTTGCTTGAAACGACATCGATTGCTTTGATTCATAAATTAGATTGCCCTATGAATTATTCTTATGGTTTGTTGGCTTTTGTTTGGTAAAAAATTTCTAATACCGTTGTTTGCGTCCAAGCCTTACCTCGTGAGGTACCGTATGACTGCTTGATGTTAGTTTTTTACAATTCTGTATGCCATTCAAGTATCACTGTTAATTCGAAGGAGATAAACTAAATAGCTGCTGCAGTTTTAAGCTATGGAATATTATTCTGCTGATTGCTCAATCGGTATTAAAATTTTAGACATACTAAGATCCAAATAACTGTTGTCAATTTCATAACAGCTCATAAGATCGCAACACTATGAAACCGTGCAATAACATCAAAATGAAGACAAAATTGTCTAAATCCTATTGGCTATTGTATTTTTTTCCAAATAATTCCAATTTTTAAAATTAAAATTTCACCCTACACACCACGGCATATTTATAACAGAGTTGGGCCTAATGCCACTATAGACTGATGTCACTATAGCTTAATAGCTCAAACTTTTTTTACAATTTAGCCAAGCCATAATTAATATTAAGAAGTGTAGTAGATAGGGGAAAAATTGTTCCTTACAGTTTCATCTTCTGCATGTTTTTCTACAAGGAAAAAGGGTTTTGTAGTTTTTATCCTTTAGCAGTACATCATACAGCTACTTTTTAAAACATTATGTGAAAGTTTTTTATATATACCGTAAGGAAGATTCAAATGGAAACACTCTTAATACATAGAAAGATAAACCCACACTACTTAATACATAGAAAGGTATATGAGTACCCAAGTATCCTAGGTAACAACTGGAGAATTCACTTTGTTAGTTTGCATCCTTAATAACATGATAGTAGGGAAAATAGAACTGAATCAGGCAAAATTCTCATTGTTACCTAGGATACTTGGGTACTAATACACGGAAAGGTATAACCTTTCCATGTATTAAGTAGTGTTTCCATTTGAATCTTCCTTACGGTAGGTACCAATTTTTTAAACGGCTCCTATAATTATTCGAAATAAAAGATAAAGAGGATGACTGGGGAAGTACATTCTTTCACACTATAGCTATCAATGGCGTACCCAGGATTTTTCTTGTGGGGCATTGTAATGTTAATAATGACAAATTAATAAAACCTGATTCTGATTCATGACCTAATAAAGTCGACTCTGGGGGCATGACCTAATAAAGTCGACTCTGGGGGCATGACCTAAAATATTGGCATTTGGGGGGAACGACCTAATAAGTTGCATGGGGGGAGGCGATCACCGAAAACACCAAAAGAAGCTTAGACCGGAAATGGGGGCACGTGCCCCTTGTACTCCCACCTCGTTACGTCCTTGGTAGTTGTAATTGTCAATAATACTTGTTTTGCTCTAACAAATCGTTCTTTTCTTGTTAATGTTTTTGAAAAGGCATTGTTTCCTTATTGAATAGAACTGGGAAGGAATATTGCACAATACAATCTGTTAGTTTTTATTTAATTGTTTAAACATTTACATTTCACTGTATTTTACATAATATCTGTAGATCCCATCACTGGTTCACACTTTCTTATAATATATGTCCGAGCGGCTCTCTTTCTAACATTGCCTCACAAAATGACTCAGATGTACTAATGAGACATACAACATACCTATTACTGACAAATTCATCTAATTGGGAATACATACGAATGTTTTCCACCATTAAATTTTATTGCTATAATAACTCTTACTGTTCAGTACAACTTATACGCATTATATTACCTCATAACCTTACTATGTAACATTGTAAAGATTTTTTAACATGCATCAAACGTGCATAATCCATACGTCATTACATTGTTTCAATATTCATCTTTACAAACTGATTTCAGTGGAATAAATGAGTATAAGTGTGAGAACAGTAATTAGCCGTAACAATGATATTTCGCAGTTAAAAGTCGGGCCTTGATGTAAAATCTTGCCAGTCATTATCGTTTGGTAATACTAACGAAGACATATTATACGACTGTTAAGCTTTTATTCTTCTAAAGTTAATCTTTGAGTAGGTTTCTACCGCATTTGTCAACGTTACTTAAAACTGTGGTTATCTACACAAAAAAGTGCTACTATGACAGCAGAAGAAAGAGAAAAGGCTCTTAAGTGTCTGAGGAAACTTAGAAATTATCTCACAGGTAAACTTTGGATAGGCTAAAAATATTTAAATGCTCAGATTCTGTATACTGCTTCCGAATCACAAAGTGTAAGAATCAATACAGTAAATATTTAATAATTAAATGCAAATTATAACTTCTGTGTTATTTTGTCAACAGATGATACCGATTTAAAATTGCCAATTCATGATGAAAAATTTCTCCTGCGGTTTGTGCGAAGCAAAAAGTATGACGCAGAAAAGGCCCATGCAACGGTAACAATTATTCAGTGTTTCAATTATATAACATGTATAACTTGATTTAATGTACAAAAACCTTCAAATAATAAATATGTATGTTTAAATTTTCAGAGCTAATATTATGTTGAGCTTATAAAGTTATTTTAATATTGACGCAGGTGAGGAAATATTTTAAAGTGCGACAGACGAATCCAAGAATTTTTAAAATTGCTCTCCCCAATGATGAAGTGGTGAGGGAAATAATAGAAACAAATGTCATCACGGTTTTAAAACATAAAGATCCTTTGGGAAGACGGGTTGTGATTATCAGTTAAGACAACGCATTTTGTAAAACTTAATCCATTAATAATATATTGTATAAATGCTAATTCTTTTTATATTATGTGAGTTTGCTATCCTAGTAGGATTTATTCTGTTGGTAGGCATTTGATGTTTAATATCTGTAAGCCATCACATGTTATATTACTTGCAGGTATATATTAAATCAGGAAATCATCTTAGAAAATATTCAGTACGCCCAAATTATTATTATTGTTTTTAATACGGGCGATAGCATAGCTTACATAATATCTATATGATAATATATCTGTATAACGACTATTAAGTAACCATTCAAAAATTCAATTTCAAAAATTCAAAAAGCTCACTGTTTTCAAACAACTCGCTTTTCCTCAGATATGTGGGACGTGGAAAAATATAATTTGGATCAAATACTAGCAGCTGGAATTTTAGTTAATGAAGAGTTGCTTTTAACGTCAATAGAGGCACAAATCAATGGGATTGTGACTTTGTACAACTCCGAAGAATACAGTATGGAACATGTTAAGCAATATACTATCAAAAGAATCAAAACGCTTGCGGCGTTGTCTAATGTAATGAATTAAAAAATTAAGCTTTTATAGATTATTCCATCAAATTAAAACATAATCTGTGTAACATTTTTCTAGCGATATTTGATATTACGTATCTGACTTTTTTACGCTGGCTTACAATTTCGAAAATTATGATGAGTACCAATCACAAATATTTCAATAGTACAATAAACATTAAATTTCTTACAGGGAAGTTTTCCAGGTCGCAACAAGGGATTTCATTCTGTAAACGAACCAGGAATTGTAGATCTTGTGTTATCCGCGGTGCGTCCGTTTCTGCCGCAGAAAACTAAAGAAAGGGTACGTTACACCGCTGGTTATATTAATAATTATGATTTTCTACCCGATCATACATTGGTTAGTTCTTGGTTTAATTGCTCTTTCCGATGTCATGATTCTTTTATTCCAGTATATTAGACTCCAAAACATTTCACGAGTCATTGAGCATGCAGTTAATATATTTATATTAATATCATATTTATTAATATATATATTTATTATTTTCAATTCAGATGATGTTTCACGGGAAGGATTTGGAAAAACTTTACAAATCGATACCAGCTGAAATATTGCATGGGACTTTTGGAGGAAATTTAACAGAAGAAGAGGCATATGATAAACCTTTTATCAAAACATTGCTTTCGCGAAATCAATATTATCAAGGTGAGCTGCACCATCGACCGGAGGTTTTAAATGCACTCTCATATATTTTACTTTACTTATAATAATTTCTTGCCAACTGAAATTGAATGATTAAGATCAAAATTAAAAATCTAACTTTAGAACTACTGGAATACGGCTATGGAAATTGGGAGAGTGACGATGAAGACACTTACATGTAATTGATAAAACTTTACTCGTTTTATCGTTGTTAATAATTAATATTCTTCACTTTTTAACATTCTCATAAAGCGTAAAAAATAAAAATGCTAAAATAGTGATAGTAGCATGGAAAATGCAATCAAAACCCTGTAAACTATCATCAAATAATGTTTAGAGAATTAATGAACCAATAAATGACATATTAACATCCAATAAATATATCTGACACAATTGCAGTAATCACCATCCAATAAATTATGACTTATTAATTAATATTTGTAATTTTATCTGGTATTTTAAATGACAGTAATATTTTATGGATGTCAATAAATCCATCCTCTAAATGAAGGGTTTAATTACCAAAAAATATGTTAATCCAAAACATAAAGTATTTTGTCATGACTGTTGGAAATAAATGGAACCAGTCATCCATGAAAAGGGCAGTGTCACAAATGTTAATGATTACGGAATGTCTATTTCAACAAACCCGGAGCAGCCCATATTTATCGGTCATGCTCTTTTTTAGTCATAGGTGAATATATTTTGAAGCATGGTAAAAATGCAATTCCTATTCCATTGCATCTACTCCTCGTGTATTCGTGTGTCGTGTACAAAATATATATACAATTTTTCTGAAAAAAGAACGGCTGCAAATTGATTTTTGCCTATCGTTTAAGATGAAGGTGAATTTCCAAATGATGAATTTACTAAGCCGTGCAGGACCTTTAAATAGTCAATAGTTTAGTATTTCACAGCATAAACTGCGTTACCCGGTATCAATAACATCAGGAGTGACGCTCATGGGGAATCCCGTCTATTCATGAAGATTAAATTTAAATCGCTAATAAAAACTGAAGTAAAAAACCTGTTTCACAGCATTTTGATAGCAATAAACAATTGAAATGTTCAAGCACGGAGTTTTAATATTTGACATCATATACTATTGTAGTTACACATGTAATTTACATTGTGGGAAGATTCACAACATTTTTACAACAACATACTACATGAAAATACAACGACTTTATATGGACTTAAAAACAAATCGTAAACGAAGTAAGCTTCCATAACTTTTTCATTAATGTTGTTGTTAATGTTGAGTAAAATGTCTGCATGGAGGAAAATTATACTTTGGACTCTTCACTACTTGAGCGCAGGGTTTTTCCACATAGGGCAATAATCATTGAACTCTTATGTTATATCAAATATATATATATATATATATATACAACTAGCAGATGCCAGGTGTGATAATCAAAATATAATATAATATCTTATTAAACTTTATAAAAAAATAATTGCAATTTTTTAAACTGATAAAGTATACTTTCAGTAAGCATGTAAACAGAATATCATTTTCACATTGACGGAAAAACATGACGCAAAATAAAATAGTAACTTTCGATTACCTTTAACTTATAAATACAAGTCAGGAAGCATGGTACACAAAAAGCTGGATTTTTTGGTTTTTGTTTTGTTTTGTTTTGGGGTAGTAATTTGTTTCCAAACCCGGGTTTTTGGTTTTTCATTCTGCGTTAAAGTTGTGTTAAAATGAGCAATATTTAACCAAATTGAAGTTTGATTTTGCAATCAATTTATTAAAAATAACAAAACAGATTATGGGTTAAACTTTGATTCAGTTCGAATTTTTTGAAAATTACATTTAATGAAAGGCCAAAAACCCACTGGGTCACGGCTTTTGTGAAAAAACACGGGTTTTTGGTTTCCTGATACAAGTAAATGCACAATGTAGTAAATATAGGATTAGATTTTCTTGTTTGTAAATTATAAAGAAGTATAGTATTATATAACAAATGTGAGAAACTTTGTAAAATCAGATTATATATTCATGTTTAATACATAGTAGCTTTTTGCTTAAAAACTTAATCTATATAGGAATAGAATAGAGTACCTGTAATAAAATATATTATAATGAATCCTGTCATTCTGAGTTGCACAGCCACACGAAGAGACTATTATTATACAATTACGTATATTTAATTTATATATCTGTAAAATCCTAACGCCCTATCTCTGTTCTCGTGTTCTTATAATACTGCCTATTTATCGTCTAGTTTTTCATCTCAAAGAGGAACAACTTGAATGTAAAACAATGTTTCTCGAAGATCAAATTAATATAAGCGTGGAAATTTAACTTTACTTCTCAAAATAAAACTGGTATTGTGGAAACTTTCCACTTCATACAAATTATGTACCTGTATACAACATCAAAACGTCAATCCATAATAATACTTTGTAGAACTATCGATTGTTATGTTTTGATAAAAGTTGTGTAAAAAGCACACTATTTAATGGAATGTCCGGTGTGAAGAATTATCTTAATCCAAACGAAGACTTCTCTTGCTAATTGCATTATTGTTTCGACAATGGGAGAAGAAAGAGCAAAGGCTGTTAAATGTCTTCGGGAACTTAGAAATTATCTCACAGGTAAAATAGTTTTTTATTAAAATTAAAAGTAGTTTTGTATAATGAACATTCGGAAAATATTTATAGGTTAGTAATCGTCATTGTTACTATTATTTACTATTACATAGATTAGAAATGCTGTGCGACTCGCATATTATTTGCAAATAATATTTTACTTTTTAACTAGACGATACGGATTTAAAATCACCTATCCATGATGAACGATTTCTGATCCGATTTGTACGAGCAAAAAAGTATGATGCTACAGTGGCACATAACACGGTAAGCGCTTTACAATTAATATATATAATATTTAATTATATATAATTATAAGTAGTTAATTGCAATCTCACAAAATAATCGCCCATCATTAGGAATATTAATGTAGGTATTTGATATGAATTTAGGTGAGAACATATTTCAGAGTGCGTCAAAAAAATCCAAACATTTTCAAGATTGCTGTTCCAAGTCATGATGCCATTAAAGAAATTCTAGAAAAAAAAGTTATCACATTGTTAAAACAGAAAGATCCTTTTGGAAGACCCGTTATTGTTTGCAGTTAAGACAACGTTTTGTATTTATTTGGCTCTGATAAAGTGATAGAAGAATGCAGATTATATGAAATCTGCATGTCTAAAAACATTATTTAACTTTAAAATGCGTTTCTTTTAGAATATCAATATTAATTGACTTAATTTGTATGTGCTATTAAATGCAACAACAAGTATAATACGCAATAATAAAATAAAATATGGTGATATTTTAGATCCATGGGAAACGGAAAAATACAATTTGGATCAAATTATTGCAGCATATGTGTTGATAGGTGAAGAATTGCTTTTAATGACGTTAGAATCACAAATCAATGGAATTGTGACTTTGATGGACGGGAACTCTTTTGGGTTGCAACATGCCAAACAGTATACGTTGAAAAGAATGAAAACTATGATTGCCATGGGCCAGGTAATTGCAAACCAACGTATAGTTCTTTACTTCCCAAAAATTACATCAACATTCTTTCAATTACATTAAAATTAAAAATTCATATTTTAAATATCCGTAATTATTATAAGAAGCTGTTAGAAAAAATGTTAGTATTAGGATTACTGGACTATTAAGATTTTCGAATTTCGGTTGATTTTACCTTAACTGTTTACGTTTTATCACGTTTTTATCTCATACTTGTTCCCCCCAAAAATCTATTTCTGCTTTCAAATGTTTTAGAATAAGTATATTATTTTCCACCTCGAAACCTTACCATTTAATAGGTAATATATTTAAACGCATAATTGGGAAAAAAATATAACTAATTTGTTTAAGTAGGGGAATTTTCCAGCGCGTAACAAAGGCATTCATATTGTGAACGAGCCATCCTTTGTTGATACTATGATATCGATTGTGCGTCCATTTATGACTGAGAAAACCAAACAAAGGGTAACTTTTTTATAATGTGTATAGATATTCATTACTTAATTGGTTATTACAATGTCAAGGATTATTATTTACATGAGTTGTAAATGCGTCGATATTTAGATCATGTTTCATGGAACTAAGTACGAAAACCTTCATGAGGTGGTACCCGCTGAGATACTGCCTGAGTCTTACGGAGGAAAATTAACAGATAGCGAGGCATACGATGAAACTTTCATAAAATCATTGATTTTACGAGATCATTATTATCAAGGTTAGCTCCATTTATTTAAAACTACAGTCTGTTATGTCGAATTTTAAATTCCGTTGAATCTCATTTACACAAAAGTTTTAATTATGTTTTCTCTGTGATTTAAGAGTTACTTGGATATGGCTTTGGAAATTGGGAGAGTGACGATGAAGACACTTACATGTGATTTACTATTACTTATTATCAATTTTTATAATTGCACTGTATTGTTATAAAGTTCAATAATTTTTTTTCATAATTAAACAACACAGTAAATTCCAGTATTTTATTGTATGGGGTTTAATACTAATAAAAGCAAAAAAGTTTGTGGGAACTTACTAACTTGATTTACCATTACCACAGTCACTGCACTGCTACCGCTTCTTTCACACACACCGAAAGCAGACCAATTCATGTTTAGTTTTATTATATTATGTCCTTCACATTTCTTAATGCTAGGTTGTGTGAAAGTTTTATATATTATTCGGTATCTTTGTGAGATAAGGGCAAAATATTATATCATAGGACCGATTCTCCCCATTTAGCATATTTTGTACTCAAAAGGCATCAAGTTATATCAACGGCAATATGAGATGTCTGAGAATCATTGTCTATGTTCTTCGGAATAAAACACGTAAACAACAATTTATGTTATCAGAGTTATGAGGCATCAAACTTAACCAGGCATAACTTATGCCCATTCATTATGGACATAACAATGATTCTCAGAAACATCAAGTATGAAGTATAAAAATAATCACATAATGCTGAGAATAGAAATGCAGTGGTTAGTTTCACAAGGAAAAGGGAAAAACTATGATTTAAAAAAATTATTACTGATTGTGAGTACTCGGTATAAGCTGCAATTTTTTCAACGATTTCAAACGTAATTTTAATCCTATTAGTAGCCAAGTGGCCATACTTATACATTTTCTATTAGAATATGAATATTGATTTGAAACGGTCAATAAGTAATGCTATAACATAAATTATTTCACATTTCCGAATAGTTTATTTTTTGTTTTAAAATGCCCGTTCTAACTAATGAATCAATCAAGATCCTTTTGTTTCCCGTAACCATAACTTTGAATTTCTGAAATAAAAATTGATTCGTCAATAAGCGTGATATCTAATATAATATGTTAAGGAATAGTAAAATAATGCATATTATAATTGTATAATTACACATAACAACAGTTAAATTGGGAAAATGTGGTTTTTTATACCTTTATAATATTCATTTCTTGAAAATAAAGAATTGATGAATTCCTTATCGTAAGCCTCGTCACTTTTTAAGGAGCCTCCGTATTCCTCGGGAAGACTGTCAGCAGGAATTGTTTCATGAAGTGTTTCCAAATTTTTGCCGTGAATTATTATCTGATAAGTCAAAGGTAAGGAATAAAATTAATGAATAAAATGATCGTTCCCCCTGCATTTTCACACTGAATTGGTTTCATCATTGGTTAAAGATATGAATAAGAAAGATATGAACATGCTTATAGCCACCCAAATTTTAAAAATATTATTCACTTACCCTGTCTTTAAATTTTTGAGTCATAAACGGCATTCCTGCCATCATCACTATATCAAATATTTTTGGCTGATTGATAATGTGAACAGCATTGTATCGCAGTGGATAACTACCCTGTTAAATATTAAATACAAAAATGTTTTTTAAATTTTTACATTCCATGTGTAAATATCAATATCGTGGAATTTAAAAAGATTAAAAAGACTTATTTTTGTTATACTTTTTGCCAATATTGTAATACACTTAAAGTCAACATATCTAATTAAAAATCAATCCAACTGCTTTGAACTAACATAAGCAATTCACAAAGTGTATTTAAAATGTATAAATTAAAAGAGAAAGAGGCAAAATAGAAACTTGGAAATTAAATTCTCGAGGGCCACCTGTCCGATGCTTAAAACGTATTTTATTCTTCGCATTGACCATTGCATGGCTTTTCGAAAGCATAATTGGTCGAGGTTCAGTAAAAAGATGAATCCATTTAATTGAGCTTCTACTGAAGTTAGTAGTAATTGTTCAACCACAACCAGACCAGCTGCTACGACATGATCCAAATTAAATTTGTCTAAATCCCAACTAGCTGAAGATTTATAGAAAATTTGAATCATTAGGCAATGTCCCAATTCCCAATAATAATTGTAATTCAGTTTAATTTAAACTGGTTTTAACAACATAATTTATTTTATTATTTCTCTCACGGTTATTCATAGTTATGATTGGTCTTCCCATTGGGTCCCTTCGTTTCAATAACGCACTGTTTAATTCCAATATCAGTTTTATAGTTTCATGACATGGGAAAACCATTTTGAAAAGTTGTGGGTTGTTGTTCCTCAGTTCGAAATATTTTTTCACCTGAATTTTATTTCATAACAAAACATGTGAGAAAATTAATTGATAATGTATAAACAATGAAAAAATTGTGGTAAATAAGCTAAAAGCTACCATATTTTACGCCAACTCCGAGTTATACTTTTTCGCTCTTACAAATCGAATGAGGAAATTTTCATCATGTACTGGAACATTTAGTTCTTCATCGTCTAAAAAGTAACAAATTAATTTTTAACAAAAACTAACTTGTTTGGGGTTATGCTAAATTAAATAGAAATCGTTTAACTTGTAATTAAGGATGAAAGAAATAAATACAATTGAAATTGGTAATTTACCAGCGATAAAATTCCTTAATTGTTGTAAACATTTCAGAGCCTTTTCGTTTTCTTCGACGAGTTCACACATTATACTTAACGTCGTTGTATTATCTAAACCTAAGCAACAAAGCACTTTCATGCAAGTTACTCACAATGACATTCAGTTAAATTATGGATGAAAGACTAATGCAACCGACTTGCACCATGCACAGATTATTTTTGAATGTAATACAAGCAAACTCATCAATTCCTTCGCAACTATTATCTACAAACAAGACAAAATAAATAAGAAAATAACCTTTGACAATCACTGTGAATCATAGCAATATTTTTGTGTAATGCATTGCAATGTTATAATATTGTAAGGAAATACTGCAGTTAAATTCAATATTCTTTGCTGCACATTACATGGCACAACACATATTATGTGAAATTATCTGCTCTTTTTACTGAGTTTATCAGCCACTCTCGGTTCTCATCTCACTGTCAAACGTCAACAAGTGAATAGACCAATAACAGTGCAACATCTAAAACAGGTTGTTGACCTTGAGAATAGCAATATACACTCCATGTAAAAGTATAAGCATGAATTTAAATATATCTAATATTCAGATATGTTTGCGTTTAACGAAGAAGAGAGTATGAGGGGATATTTTCCTTGTTGTTAGTTGTTATGCCCTACGTTATTGCGTAATGAGATGTAATAATTTCTACACTTCTACTCAGAACCAGAGCATTAAAAAGTTGGGACCTTTGAGCTTGGCATCGATCCATCCGGACAAAATTGATAAACTGGTGACATTTGATAAAATGGATAAATACGTGGATTTTTGCAAATATGCACCTCAAAGTGGTCTAATCGGTCAAATGATTTTTTTCAAAGATGTCAAATATCATGAATATCGAGTGTTAGGTTATAATTTATAGAGTCAAAATCACTTATTTGATGTAAGCGATGCATTTTGTTACTACGAATGAATTTATTTTCGCTATATTTCATTTTATCCAAAGGCAATACTTCTACTCTACGTAAATCATGAACATTATCATTAAAATGAAGTATAAATTAGCGACAGAGGTAAGTCATTCTGAGGAAGAGTGGGAATTCCTTCACTCTCTGCGCCTGTGACAGAATATTTACAAGGGAAATAAACCATTTGTAACGGTCCAATCAAGTAGCGGAGGAAACAGAGACATTGTATTGTAAAATATGACACGGTGACATTAATTGTGACTTTGTGACGTCAACTGTGTTATCAGTATGACTATTATGACCAAATGTAATTAAAAACAATCATTTTCATTTTTGGAAATATTTCATCATTAATTTGTGGTCTTCAATTACAAAATTTGATGGATTTTAAATTCAAATGAAAGTAGAATTAACGCAGCAGTGTTTACAATGCATTGAGTGTTTAACGCATTGACAAATTAGTTACACTAAAAGGTCAAAGGTCGTGAAGGGGTTGAGCGATTGACCCCATCTTCGAACTTAGCCTCACATGGGTTCTCCCTAGCATGTGTATTAAATTTGGTCAAAATAATTTAATTTTTTATTATTAACTACCGCTTGATTGTAAAAGAAATATTTCACATAGGGAAGAATGAAGGCGAAAAAGATGGTTTGGTTGGGAACTGAACAATTAACTTGATTTACAATAACACTGGTACGTACTACAACTTGTCCCACATAAACACACTTCATAAACCGAAAGTTGTAGCATAATTTTGATCAATATTATTTACCAAGTAATATTACATCTATAGGCGTTTTCGCATTCAGCATGGAAACGTCGGCTACTTGGAATATGACCATTCATTTGAAGTATATATAGGTCGTTGGCATTTCTTAGTACTAGTAGTACTAAGGTTGTGCTAAAGTTTTAAAATATTCCGTGTAGATTGACAGATAGGGGAAAATAAAATAAAAATATATCATGACCTGACGGGTATGGATCGAGTCTCCCATTTGCCATATTTTTTAGTTGGAGCATTAAATCAGTCGCAATACAAGATGTTTGAGAATCAGTTTCTATCTTCTTGGGAATAAAACAAATGCCCATTCATTATGGTCATAATTATGATTCGGGCAATGATTCTAGGCAACGATAACTATTAAGTATAAAAACAATCATGCACTGCTGAGAATAAAAATGCGGTGGTAGTATCACAAGGCATAAAAAACGATGACTACGAAGTTCTTGGTAAAGAGCAATGTTTTTCAAACGTGAATTTAATCATGTATAAAGGAAAAGCATATGTACACAAATTGAATGTAAAACTGTTTACCATTGATTACCTTAAACTTATGGTAGTCATACAATACATTCCATAATAGATACTGAATATTGATTTGAAACGGTCAAATAATAATACAATATAAATTGTCTCACATTTCCAAATAGTTTATTTGTTTTAAAATGTTCTTTCTAACTAATGCATCAATTGAAGTCCGTTTGTTTCCCGCAACCATAACTTTGTATTTCTGAAATAAAAATTGTTTTGTCAATTAGCATGATACCTATTTAGACTGTTTTTTATATTAAAAAGCAACATGTTTATTACAATGGTATAATTAATTACACATAGCAACAATCAGAATGGGAAAATGTAGTTTATTTATTTATACCTTTATAATATTCATTTCTTGAAAATAAAGAATTGACGAATTCTTTATCGTAGGCCTCATCACTTTTTAAGGAGCCTCCGTATTCCTCGGGAAGACTGTCAACAGGTATTGCTTCATGAAGTTTTTCAAAATTTGTGCCGTGGAATATCATCTGGTAAGTGATAAATCAAAGTCATGTATAGGCACGAGGAAATGGCTTATAAATTGTTTAAATCCGCCGGTTAAAGATTGTTAAAAAT
This sequence comes from Pogonognathellus flavescens, assembly GCA_019776165.1. Classification (NCBI taxonomy): domain Eukaryota; kingdom Metazoa; phylum Arthropoda; class Collembola; order Entomobryomorpha; family Tomoceridae; genus Pogonognathellus; species Pogonognathellus flavescens. Next base: position 19,144 of record JABASD010002315.1, read on the forward strand.
ATCGTTCGCTTACTCTGTCTTTAAATTTTTGAGTCATAAACGGCTTTCCTGCCATCATCACTATATCAAATATTTTTGGCTGGTTGATAATGTGAACAGCGTTGTACCGCAATGGAAAACTACCCTGCAAAAAAGTAAACACAAAAATGTTTTTTTAATATTTTTACAACCCATGTGTAAATATCAATATAAACAAAAATCAAAAATTAAAAAGACTTGTTTTTGTTGTATTTTTTGCCAATATTGTAATACATTTAAAAATCGACACTATTAATCAATGGTTTTCTCTAACTGCGTTGAATTAACATCAACGATTCACAAATTTTAAATTAAAAAAAAACTAACTACGAACGCTATACATTACAAGAGAAAAAAGGCGAAAAAGAAACTTCGAAATTAAATTATGGAGGGTAATACCTGTCCCATGCTTAAAACATATTTTATTCTTCTTATTGTCCATTGCCTGACTTGTCGAAAGCTTAATTGGTCGAGGTTCAGTAAAAAGATGAATCCATTTATTTGCGCTTCTACTGAAGTTAATAGTAATTGCTCAAGTAGAACCAGAACAGCTGCTGCGATATGATCCAGATTAAATTTGTCTAAATCCCAACTAGCTGAGGATTTTAAGAAAATTTGAATCATTAGGTAATGTCTCAAGAATATTCTAATTCATTTTAATTTAAACTTGTTTTGATCACATAATTCAATTCATTCTTTCACTCACGGTTACTAATAGATATAATTGGTCGTCCCATTGGGTCCCTTCGCTTCAGTAACGCGTTGTTCATTTCTAACAGCGGTTTTATAACTTCGTGACATGGGAAAACCATTGTGAAAAGTTGTGGGTTGTTAATTCGCAGTTCGATATATTTTTTCACCTAAATTTTATATCATAACAAAATGTGAAAAAGTTAATTGATAATGTATACACAACGAAAAAAATATGGTAAATAAGTTACCGTGTGGTACGCCAACTCTGAGTTATATTTTTTCGCTCTTACAAATCGAATGAGAAAATTTTCATCATGGACTGGAACATTTAGCGCTTCATCGTCTGAAAAATAAATTATTTTATTAATAAAATCTAACTTGTAAAGGGTTGGTATGGCTCATTTTATAATTTTGCTTGAATTTTTCGCTTTATGCGCAAAAATCATGATTAAATGTTTTCGATTTAGTATTATTTAGCAATATCCGTACTTTCGTACATATCTTGATATTTTAATATAAATGCATATTCAATAATTTGTGCACATTTTTACATTCAAACTTTTAGTCTACAAATTCAACCAAAACTGTGGTTAGCCTGCTCAAAATAATGAGATTCTGAAATTTCGCAACAAAAAGATTATCGGCGGCATCAAGACGCAAGCAAGCCGTTTTTATGTTTGTCGGCTACCTCCATATTTCAAGGGTCCTCACCGTTACCAACACTCTAGATACGCTCTTGATTGCATTTCATATGACAATGGTACAAAATGTTTTTTAATTGAATTTTACGATTATAAAGTTATAAAGTAGACATTTCAAATAATAATAATATTACAACTTTTGACGAAAATAATTTTGACGATTAGAGAATTCCTATTTGGGAATAGAAGTCACAACATGTCATTAATAAAATAAATATAATTGAAGTTGATAATTTACCAGCGATGTAATTCCTTAGTTCTTGCAGACATTTCATAGCTCTTTCCTTTTCTGATACGAGTTCGTCCATTTTCCTTATACGTCGTTTTCCTTATATTTCAACGAAACCAATAAATCGAGTAAGCTACTCACACACAAAGCAAGATATTAAATTATTGGTGTAATGAATGTTAATTCACGAAGCACAATAAATTAGTCTATTCTATAGAGTTAAATTATTGATGAACAGCGAATGAAACCGACTTGCAACATTACACAGAATATTTGTGAATGTATCACAAACCAACACACCAATTCTTTCGCAACTTGTATTTACTAATAAGGAAAAAGAGGAATAAACAACTTTGACCCTCTCTTTGAGTCGCAATATTTTTTAATAATGCAATGTTATAATAAATATAGTCATTCAATTGTATGGAAATACTTCAATTAAATAATCTTTGCTACACATTACATGGCACAACACATACTAAAACTTTCTGCTCTGTTTGCTGAGTTTATCACAGCCACTTTCGGTTCCCACTCTCAAACGTCAACAACACGTGAATAGATAAGCAACTAAAGTGTAAAACCTGAACTTGTTTATCGACCTTGAGAGCAGCAACAGACAATAGACACTGAATGTAAAAGTATAAGCATGAATTTATATTATATCCAGATATGTTCGTGGTTAACAAGGAAGAGAGTATGAAATTCTTCTTGATACATTGCGTCATTACGTAGTACGATGTAATAATTTCTATGCTTCTACTCAGAACAAAGGAAGAATGCTTTTTATTATGAAGCAACGGCGTATCTACTTATAGGATCACCAGTCTTCAGCCCCCTAACCCCCAAATTCCGGAAAAAAGGACTAGACAAAACTCGACTAGACAACCCGACTAGACAAAATTCTTTCCTTTTTGTATGACATTAATACTCATCAATTCAAAACGTTGGAGATTCTGTAAATGTTGGTGCATGAATTTTTTTAAGTATAAAATACATATTAAAATGTTATTAGCATTATTCTATTGTACTATCTAAGACATGCAATACTTCTGATATCTACTCTTCTACGTAAATCATGAACATTATAATAATATTAACATGAAGTATAAGTTAGTCACAGAGGTAAGTCTTTCTGAGACAGAATGGGAATTCGTTCACTCTGTGACAGAAGGTTTACAAGGAAAATAAATATTATTACTACCTCACTTCAAGCTACATTCTGTAAGCTGTATATATTCAAGTTTTATTGTATGTGTACAATTGTGTGTAATCTACCCATGTACTATGTACTTTAGATATAGAATTACAGTATTATTGTTTATAATGCTTAAGAGAAATAATATACAGATAATAGGAATACATAATGCAGAATATTCAACTTTAATACAAATTGACAATAAAATTACACTTACAAAAATATAAGGCACACAAAAATGCTTGGTAGAATTGTTTTTATTTATTTTTTAATAATTTATGCTATTTGAATATAAAACAAATAATACGTTCAAAACAAACATGCACGTAAGAAAACGATTGTTTAAATAATAATTTAATCGTCTATAAAAATACACGTAAAACGTGGTATCATAACATAGCTAAATATTATTAAGAGGATTATATATCCTTTACATACATTTGAAAGATAATGGTCAAAGATGTATCGTATTCCTCTACTCTCCGTAACCGTACTGAAAGACTGATTTTGAATTAGCATCAAATTGATGGCAACGCTCGAAATCTGGGAATTTTATCTGTGGAAGTAGGAAGCAAAGTATAAAGTTCAACATTTGGGTTATATATTTGAAGGTTTGCATATTACACTGAAAATTAATTGTAATTTTTATAAACTACATAGCACAAGCATGAATTTTCAGAATTATTCAACTTAATTTTAACTTTTAGGTGTTTTTAAACCCTTACCATATTATAGCCATGAATTTGTATTTAATCCTTGTCGCTTCCGTAGCCGTACATTTGTAATTCTGAAATACGTAAAGCTAAAATTAATTATTTAATTGTATTCTACAATATCTCGGTTTGCTATTACATTTATTGTGAAGTAGCAGTTATTGAATATCTCGGAATAGTTTGTTTACAAACACTATAATGGACATGACTAATTGTTTAAATGACATTTTTAATTCCTTCATATTCAATTTCTAAAATAGCAGCATATTTGTATACTTTTATAATATTCATCTCTCAAAAATAATGCTTTTGCAAATTCCTTGTTGTATGCCTCATCCTCTGACAGCGTTCCTCCATATTCGCTAGGAAGAGATTCAGCAGGGATGGCTTGATGAAAATTTTCCAAATTGTTGCTATGAAGCATCAACTGAATCAAAACAGGTACACCATTAGCATCACAGTTAAACGTTAATTTTAAAATGATGTAAATATGTAGTATATGGCAATACGTCAGTTTACAAACAAAAATAATATGCTTACCCTTTGTGTGAATTTCTCTGTCATAAATGGCTTTGCAGCCATTAAGACTAAATCAAATATTTTTGGCTCATTGATAACGTGGATAGCTTTACACCGCATTGGAAAACTTCCCTTAAAATTTAAAACAAAATATTATATATTTAATATATTAATTATTGTTTTAAAATAACAATTAGTATATTGTACTTTACATTTAGCTAAAGCCAAATATTATAAAAATCAACCATAAGGAAATCAACAATCCATAATATTAAATTTTTGCATGGCAATTTTAAATGCGGATTTCAATGAAAAATACGGGTAAGATATCACAGCAGTAGGGAAAGATATAATATGTGCAACCCTGTTACGTAAATAGTAAGAAAAATTCCACGGTTGCCATTAAAAAATGAAAATCTGTAACTTTACTCATAATCAATAATAAGAGATTAGGTAATGAGATTAATTTTAAATTATGCTAATAGTAGATACCTGGTACCTGAAATATCTGCATTACATATCTGATTCTTCTGACCGACAATTCTTGAACTTGTTGCACATTTAATCCTTTAAGATTTAATACAATCACAATTCCATTTATTTGCGTTTCCATTTGCGTAGAGAGTAATTCTTCAATCACCAATAAAAAAGCAGCAACGATATGGTCCAAATTAAATTTTTTCACTTCCCATGAAGCTATTATATATATATACAAAACAAACGAATAAAATCTATTTAGTACATGTAAAATTCTTTATATTTTTGCTTGTTAAAGATTAGTACATAGTATGAAATATGATATATAATATTAAAATTATCAATATAAGCCTTACGGTTATTGAAAGTTATAATTGATCTCCCCAACGGATCTTTGTTTTTCAAAAGAGAGTTGCCCTTCAAAATTAGTTTTACGATTCGATGACTAGGAAATGCCATTTTGAAAAGTTTTTGATTTCTCTGTCTTAATTTGAAATATTTTTTCACCTAGTATTTAAATAAAGTAATAGTGTTTTCAAATAATATTATCGTGTTCGTATAATGAGAGAGTTAGTTAGCATTCAAATGGTTTCATTATAACTTTTCAGCTTTTGTTCTACCTAATATTGTCAAGTCAAGATAAAATGTTTCAAAATTGAATTTAAACAAATTCAATTGTGATTGTGAGGGACTATCAAAAATATTACTACCGTCTCAAAAGCTAATTCCGCGTCATAATTTTTGGCCCGTACAAATCGAATGAGGAAGCTTTCGTCATGGATGGGTGCGTTTAGATCTTCGTCGTCTAAATAACATTCAAATAAAAGAACAGTCACGTTGTAAATTATTAATACAATAACTATTACTGTGATTTTTCAGCATTTTTACTTTTAAAACTTTTTGGTTTTAAAGTTATTACATTAGCATTAGCATTTTAGCGTTATACTGATTAATATAACAATTAATCAGTATAACTAATAGTTTAAAGTTTAAACTCACCGATAAGAGAATTTCTCAGTTGTCTTAGACATTTAGTCGCCCTGTCTCTTTCTTCAGCCATTGATTTTTTAATTCGTTTGATCTTAAATGAAATATTGAACACAATTGATATAAAATGTGGGTTGTTGTAAGGTTCACGTGCAACAACATTCTACACAATTCACAGTGTTTACTCTACACATTATTTTATACAATTGTATCAACAATGTCTAGTATTACTACACAAATCCATGTAGCATTTCAAACCCCCACGCAATTAAAAAAGATGAATATGAATACAGAATCTGAATTGTCAATTTTTTGTGAGTCCAGTCCGCTAAACTACATTTTAGAGAGTGATTCTGTTCACCTTCACATCCACAACGAATGAGAAAGTCAACTGGCAACTATAATGACACGAGTTTAAACTGCACGCTGATGTATGTATATATTCTATAATGCATTTTATAATACTTTTAATCCTGATTGTTGTATCATGGGAACTGGCAGCGGTCATATGCACTAATGTGTGGATGAATGCTGAGTAAAATTATAAAGCTGAGAGTAAATATCATCAATGTGTTGTGCTCAAGTTCTGTTTGCTTTTTAATCATAATCTCAAGGTTGCAAGTTGCAACATCGCAATGCAATACGATATGATGGGAACTTTGTTCTTTTTTATGAGAAAAATCAACGAGCAAGCTACAACTGCTTTAGCAATGAACAATGATATATTTTATTTCCATAGTGAGTATATCCCGAATAAAACATGTTTAATTCAGTTACATACACATAAAGCCGTCCCTTCGTAAAACTTTATTATTTTAAGTAGAAGGTGCATGACACCTATTATAATACGTAGGAACAATATTTTCGTACGACAAAAACGTTTCCAAATTTAATGTAAATTTTTATGATACAAAATAAGTAATGACGAAATTTTCCATATTTACACACGTTGGTTACACAATTGGAATGGAATAGGTCATTGAATGAATGCAGCGGTTTTTAGCCGTTATTTATTAGCAGTTTGACGTATTTTCAGCATAACGGTTTCATAAGCCTACAATGTTCAATCAACCGAGGATTAGTTTCAAATCCTATTATGAATCAGTTCAACTTTTTCTCTTAATTACGGGTGCGGGTATTTCTGACATATTAAAAATATTCAGTATTGCTGTGATAATGTTTTCCATCTAAATTCTAAAAAATCCAATGAGTTTGAATGAAATTTGTCAATATGTAAAGGACTGCGTTATACCCCCATTTGTAAACTGTTCTAATAAGGATAATAAAAAATTAAGTCGAAAAAATCCTGTCTAAGAGACGAATGAATAAATGGGTAGTAAATTTTCAATAAAAGAGATCAGTAATAATCTGCTACATTTTTGTAAAAAATTAATGAGAAAAAGTATTGTATTTGAACAATTTATTTATTAACAATGTTAATTTATTACAGCAAATTATTTCGAAATGAAAATTGTAAGTCTTAATTCTTATACCCAAGAATGAGTTCGTTTGAAGACACTCAGATGGAAAAATATATTTTACAATCACTGGTTAAAAATTAATCTGGTGGATGTGGACGTGTTGAGTTAGCAGCCTCTGTAGGAGCTAATCCTGTCATTCATTTGAATTTCGTCAAAATTACCGTGACAACAACTGCCAGGAAATATTCGGTGGGATCCTCCTCGGCAGTCACCACGGTCATAAACAATTACACAACTGCCCTCAGTATTTATGGAAGAAGCTTTATCATTGAACCAGTTCTCCATATTGTTACATTTATGGTTGTATGCCCAACCCCCAGGGGCCCTGAAGTACCGACCTGGAAAATAATATTGTGAAGATTAAGTAATGCTGTGAATTGAATTTTAATATTTTTATCAAAACTGTATACCTTGGTGATGTCTGTGGTCATAGAAAACTAGTCCATAAATTTGCTCACTCAAGCTCACAAGCACTAGAATAGTGAGAAGAAATTTGCAACTGGCAATTGTAGCTCTCATTTTGTCAAATAGGAATAAGAGAAATAAAAAATTGGAATATGAGTTTCTTGTAATAAATTTGCTCACTCAAGCTCACAAGTACGAGAATAGTGAGAAGAAATTTGCAACTGGCAATTGTAGCTCTCATTTTGTCAAATAGGAATAAGAGAAATAAAAAATTGGAATATGAGTTTCTTGTAGTGCTATGTATTTATTGGAATGATCATTAAATAGAACTTTTACACGTATTTATACTAAAGGTACTACGAACTGACACCAAGATATAATGCTTTTTCAGCAGTCAGACAGAAGTATGCGGACTCTAATAGAATATATGTTGTCGCATATAAAATTAATTATTATTAATATATTAATTTATTTAAATACTCTAATAATATTTATTTTGTAAACGTAGTTGACAATAATTATTAATATTTAAAGGCAAATTATATAATTATAAATTAATCCCATCAAATTACCAATCGTAAGAGTAAGAGTAAACGCAGTAAACTGAATTGTTTGCTTGGTTCAAATACTACTTCGATATGACTGTATATCATTCTATTAATTCAAAAAAAATTGAAAAAATATGCGACACAATAATAAAGTTCCACGAAATTATCTGCTTCTAAAATTAGTTGATATATTTTAATATGCTAATTCAAAATAAACCATTTGTAACGGTCCAAGGAAGTAACGAAGCGGACATTGTGTTGTGAACTATGACACGGTAACACTAACTGTGACATGGTTATTTCCACTGTGATATTGTGTCTTAATACTAACTACTTTGAGTACATGTATTAACGACAATAAAGATTTACTGAAAAATGGTAACACTATTGGTCTCCTAATTCAAAAGTTGGCGGTCTTAGCTTTCAAACATAAGTGAAGCTCATATAGCAGTTTTTAAACGCATTGTGTTGCTGAGGCTGCATTAACACATTAGTTTGTCTAAAAGGTCAACGGTCATCAAGGAGTTGACCGATTGACCCCATCTTCAAACTTAGCCTCACATATGACCTCACTAGTATGTGCACCAAATATAATCAAAATATCTTTATCCGTTCTCAAGTTATCGTGGTGCAGGACGGACAGACGTACAGATTTAGTCTTCACATAAAGTAACTTCGTTACTTATAATAAATGGAAATATGCGACACAATAATAACGTTCCACGAAATTATCTGCTTCCAAAATTAGTTAATATGTTAATATACTAATTCAAAATAAATGGAAATATGCGGCACAACAATAAAGTTCCATTAATTCATTTGCTTCTAACATCCATCGAATAGTATATAAAAATAAGCCACTAACAGTGTAACAGTGAATACAAATATTAGCAGCAATGAAAAACATCAACAATTCACAAATATATTAGGGT
>JABASD010002316.1:0-28023 GCA_019776165.1 Pogonognathellus flavescens
TATGACTCTAGCCCAACTTTACACACTCACTTATGCCCTACTCTGGCGCGTGCAAAAGTAAAGTGGGCCCACTCTCTTGACCACTCACACCCACTTCAGTGGGTGGGTGCCGAGCTATGACTACAGCATGCAGTGAAGGAATCGACAGTTTATTGAATGATAGTGATCATTTATGCTTCTTTGGTACAGTTGAGAGTTGGGCTCATGAATCTGAGCAGGAAGAGAATAACCAATATACTGCCAATGAAGCGGATCCGGAAGAACATGCACGAATAATTAGAACCATGGCAGATCAGATTGTATTAGATACAAGACCATTGGAGTTAACGCACATGTTATTGCAAGCTGAAGCTGAAAAAGGCACAGAAAATATTTTAGCTGCTCTTGAAAAAACTCAGCTACCAGGTCCATACATCATTCTTACAAAGCATTGTCTATAATATACACAGCACTATAAAAGTTTAAATATATTATTGCAATTTTGTAATATGACAAAAGATTTTTGTTGAATTTTGAATCAAGTCTGAATGTATTAATATGTAAGTTCACTTATTATAATATTTTTATTTTTAGCTGCTACTGCTGATCACTTACACACGGTTGTTTTGTGGGACCCTTATTTACCTGTTAAAACTCCTTCTGCAATGTCGATGCACGCGACAAAAGTTAATGCAAATCTTAGGACGAAAGAAGGATTAAAAGCAGAAGTTAGAGAATCAATTGTTGCGGTTATTAATGAAAGATTGCAGCAGAAAGATCAACTTCAAAATTCTGAAGGTGAATATTAAAATACTTTATTTGAAGTATGTGATTTTTTACATTTTTTCATTACTTTTCATTTCTAATTTCTACAGGCCCCACGAAGACAACAGAAAATCACTTTAATAAAAGGAAGCTGCCAACATGAGAACAATGAAGCGGTTTGGCTGCATAAGTATAATATAAGTATTAACAAATAAATAGACTTTAACTTTAAATAAATATACTGTAATAATGTTTTTATTAGCAAAGTAAAGTACATTATAATATGTATTAAATAAATACAAATATAACACTGATTAGGTGATTAGTATTAGGTACTTTCTTACTTACATAAAGCTATCTATTCCATATAGAGCAATTTAGTCCAGAGTCCAGATTGAGGTACATATATAGTTCCATTGCCAAAAATTATAGTTTTGTTTGTTTCATCAGATTTATCTTCATTTGCATTTAATGGTAAACATTTAGGTATACCCCCATAATCACGTAGCATATATGCACTAACAATAAATTCCTCCCAGTAAATTATTTTATTTTATTAAACTGAACAAAGGTAGTTGATAAGATGATACATTTAATATCTACCTCCTAAATAGTACTGCTTTACTGGTCCTGGAAACACGCAAAAAGATTTTAAGTGGATACGATTGATTCTTGAATTCAATTCGAGAATTGAGTTGATTGATACTAGCAGGTGTGCTTCACTTAAGATTTCTTCAGTTCTTAGTATACCAAGTCTATTCAAATTTGCAATTATAATGAGGCTGATGTTCCGAGGTCAAAGAAATGCTGAATCCGCTTTTATATGCGCTCAGGTACTCTGATTTTGTCAGTCATTCCTTTGTAAATGTACGATCTGCAAGTTTTTTGATTGCTACTGATGTTTACGCAAAAACATACAAAAACTGTAAATTACAAACTGACATTTACATGCTATTCATTAGAAATCAAATCTTATACCTACAACAGCATTTACATAAGTGCCAGAGAAATTATTGAATTCAACTCTGCACCGACTTCACGTCCAAGGAATTCCTTCATGTCTATTGCATGTGGACGTTATTAATGATGACTCGATGACTATCTCAAGGCAAGGTGCTTGTTTGGAGGTATCTCAGCTATTTTCCTCTGCTTCCAGTTCGATTGCTTCCATTTTATATTTTCATTTTTACATTATAGTAATTTTTTCTCTAAGTGTACCTAACTCTCATAACTTAAAGAAGCATGTGATGTAGCCCACCTGCTGGCACCACAATTGTATCTTCATTGACACTCCAGCGCTTAAATACTATATGTTCAAGAAAATAATTGCGTATAAAATTCTGACATCATTGCAAATAGTGTAAAACATGAAACAGGCGAGATTAATGTATATATTTGGATTAATAAAACAAGTACCTGGACAAAATGGAAAGGAAAAGAGTAGGTACCTACCTACATAGTACTTACTAGACCTACTCAAAAATTGCATTATTGTTATTCATAAATGAAGTAATTGGACAAAGAAAGCGTTTGATCGACATTGACACTTGTTGACATGATACAATTTATTTTACACGAAACCTTTTGCGTAGATTGTTATTCTCATCAGATAATTAAAATAGGCAAGGCTTCTCTAAGAGAAAACTCAATCACGTCGGCATCATGTTAGTGGCTAATTGAAAATCAAATACGTGTCAAGGCGATACCTTATTGCAAAGAATCTAGACATTTGATTCGTAGGCTTTTTGTAAGTAGGTGTAATTGCATTTCATTCAATTCAAGGTGTACATTTATAGGGGCATCCAATAATCTCTACATATAATCTCATTCTTTGCCCAATTACAAATTGGCATACTGTATAAATAACTCATCCGCTGATTGTGCTGATGTATTGTTACATTTTCCAAAAATGTAAATGATGGAACTAACAAATCCCATTATAATAACAAAAACAATATTACGTATTATAAGACTTGCAGGGTGAAATTGAAATCCATGCCTAAAACATGAACTTATTGGCAATATTATCATTACAGCTTTGGAATAACAGGTAAGGTTAGAAAATGACTACCAATTATTTAGTGATTATGGATAATAGCAATAATTGACAGCAAGCCAAATCGTATATAGCTGGAGGTTTTTTGACGTGTGGCTTGGCGAACTCCTCATGGAAATGTAAATATATAAATCAAATCTTTTGCTATATACCACAATGCTTATCCACTTGGGTAGTTTTGCTGTTTTGCTTCATAATAACAATGTTATTGCATCAAATCTTCTTTGAGATTCCTATGTACTTCTGTTAATATTTCCTCCCTTATTGTGTTTTCGTTGCGCTGACCAGCCTTATTTGCAAATGTTGTGGACGTGGGAAATCCACCCACCTAATTGTTTATGGTAGTAGCAGAAGCAAAACTTCAGTTCAATCAAAAGCAGATCGACTCTTAATAATAGCATATTTGCAACATGAGATGGACAAATCAGATTTTAATGATAGGAAAGGAAATGTTTCTCGATGAGTCAATATTAAGGCAAGAAATCCAATTCTACTTATCTGCTTACTCACCTATTATGTTATTAAACAGAAACCGGTACGACTGGATAAAAACCTTAACGAATTTGCATACAAACTGTCAAGGTCGGCGTATTTGAGGTTATTTAATCTGCATTCTGCTTCAAATGTAGCTCAGTTTTCATTTAATTCTACTTAAGAATAGTCCTTCAGTTCTACTCCCTAAGTTGAAACAAAATTTTCTAAAATGAGTGAGTTATTTTATTTCGAATACATAATAAAAATTTAGGATACCTACGCATTTATTCCCACTGTTATGTAAATTGAAAATTTGATTTTTAATCTATTTAAATTGACATGCACCTTTATTTTTTCCGTAGGAAACATTGCAGTTCTAATTTTTGTTGCAGCCTTAGTTGCATCTTCGCAAGCTCAGTGGAGAGGTAATTGTAAAACGTGTTTGTTTTGCTAAATATGTAATCTTCTAATCTGATTCTGCAGTCTGACTCTTTGTTACGTTGTCACATTTTTTGTTGTCTTTACATGACCATTTAAAAGCTTTGATTTATATTCTACCAGTGGTTACAGTAATGGTAATGGTTGTAATTGTTTTTATTGGTATAGCAAGGCGACTAAGGAATGATGAAGCTTGTGGCGAACCAGGATATTTTCGCGATAGTTCTGACTGCACAAAATTTTACAGGTGCGCAGACCACGATACCAAAATTCCAGGCGTGACTTACATAACGAAATCTACTTACAATTGTCCAGCAGGAACAATATTTGATGAGAGCATTTCCACATGCAATCATTTCGACATGGTTCAAAACCGACCTGCTGAATGCCAGCGTCCAGTTCTTCCAGAACCTTCACAATCAATTGACGAACCAGAACAGCCTCCACCAAATAGATTTGTGAATAATTTTGTAACGAGCCATCAAAAAACACCTATATTTGTTGGAATTGGTGGTGGGCAATGGAATTGGCTTCAACCAACCCCAGTACTTAACTATATTCATGTTTAAAATAAATTGCTTTATGATTTATGAATTTTTCACTTGCTATCAAGTAAAATTTTATCCTTTCACTCCAGTATTCTATTGCTAGAACTTGCAATTCATTAAACCTTACATTTTAAGTTCTTTTTTCACTACAAACTTGTTGATGACACCTTCAATTTGTTACGGATATTCATAAATTAAAAACTGAAATAAATCTTAAATCGAATTTTTGCTATTTAATATACACTACAGCAAACGCACACACAATTCATACACAAGCATTATATCATATCTAATTAACAATTTCATTTGCAAACTTACCAAAATGTATTTTTTGTTGATATACTATTTAGCATTCAGACATAGATTGAATAATTTTACATTTTACACCTATGCAGCTGCAGTAACAAGTGTAGGACGGTTTTATAATGAATGTACTTTTGGGCTGATTGCGTTGTAAATGGAATGGTTTATTATCATAAAACTTGGCAATTTCTTTTTTACAGACAAAATAAGGTGCATGAATATAAAAATATCATATTATGGAGAAAAGTCGGCTGCTCTGAAACAATCAATTATTTCAGTTTGCCAACTCAAACCACACCTAGAAAATATAATTACCCAATTATTTTCTATGAGGCTCAAGCATTAGTGATGGAAAAATATTACATGTATAATTCTAAGCAGCTAACTTATTACTAGATATGAAAAAAAATCAATTTTATATTTTATTCTACTATATAATGTAGGTACAATTATCTAACCACAAATAAAAAATGTACCTATACATGTCTGTACATGCATTGAGAATTTCTGTTAATTAGGTAGTCTAAAGTTATTTAACTAGAACTCTGCAGAATGAATGGGTGTAGGTACCAGGTACTGTAGGTACGTATTTAATTTACTCAGGGTATTACGTTTTTCCGATGTACTATTAAGTGGCGGATTCTACTTTATAGAATTTGATGATTTGTTTGTCTCTTTCTATTGACAGTTTTGACAACAATTTTAAGTTTAGCTAACAATTTCACTGACAGTTTTTTGACAAAAAGAACGGCAGATGCTACCTTTTTACCTGTTTGTAACAGTTTACTTTGGTACAGTACCACCGTACATTATTGCATTTGTCGGAATTATGTGTATTCTCAATTTATATCAGAATACAAAAGGAACTGACTGCTAATAAACAGCTTCTATATTTTTGCGATTACAAACAAAATATTTATTTCTGCCGAATCTAGGCAAATGAAATCGTTTGCAGAAGTCTCTCCATGTACTATCATTACAATGTACCTATTATTACTAATCATTATAATATGCTGCATTATCATTAGTTGCATTAAATATATATGTATGCTGATTATTTAATCCAAAAAATTATTATTGTATGTTAACGATTTTTTAATCGTTATCTTTAAATATGTAATTAAATACCAATAGCAATCTTGCATTCCATTTTTGAAGATTTAACACCTAGTGGACATTGCGACACACATTAACAGTATTCAAGACGATTCAGCTCATCATTAGACATGAAAATGTATAAGGAATTAAATACTTATGCCATGCCTATTTATTTTTATTGTACTCTGTTCTTCATTAATTAAGGTATAATAATTATGTAAAAATTTACAATCAAGCTATATTATATAACAAGCAGAGCTCTCTTAGCATAATACGCTATATATTAGGACTATATGGTGTAATAAACAAACTAATGACAATATTTAATTTTATTGCTGTCATTCATGATACATTATTTATTATTATGGACACACAAAGAAAGACAAAGACAATATGTAAGTAGGTGCTTTAGGTGGCATTAGCTCTCCTAATTAAACTAGTACATACAGATAATAGAGTAGTATTATTAAATACATGAATATTTCCACAAAAAGATTTGAGTGGGTTGTGACGATTGAATTAGATCATTACTTTGTCAATTTAATTGAATGTCATGTTAAGCAATTGGGAATTCCTGGAAAAGCTTGCGTGAGGGGAACAAACATAAGTCATTTTGCAGATCATTTAAAAATGTTATCACTCTACGAGTTGTTTTACAAAAACAACTCTCAAACAAGTTTTCACACAACAATTTCACACTGTTCACTTCACTCTTACTACCACCTTACTTTACCTTTACCTCTGTCTCTTCCGTACAAAATAAAATCTTAGTTAGTCAGCATTTGTGTACTTACTCTACTTACACATGTTGTTTTAAAGGTTATAAAGCGTTCGAGATAAAAGCTACATGGAGATTTTGTTTGTACCCTTTCGCGTTTGACAAGATTGATTGAAGTTTATTTATGCAAAAATGCATGCCTTCGCAATTCACATTCCTTACAGACTGGAGATGCATACTCATTTTGTAATTTAACTCTTTCTAAACCATGTAAGTAGTGTACCAATCGGAGTTGACAAAAAATGAAAGATGGCATAAGGATTTAAGCGGCACTACCACTGAGTTATGTTTCAGTACTAAAATTCTCATCCTGGAAGACAGTTGATCAGAAGAGAAAAGTTTTATTGCTGTTCAAGATAAGATTTGACCAATCTGAGGGAAAATGAGTAAGAATATTTCATAACATAATTTTTCACTAATAAAACAATAAAGAAATTTATAAATGTGCATAGCATATTATTTGGTTTATAATTCTTAATAATTTATTCTATTTCAATTTTATTAATAGAATCTGCAATTGTTGCTGCACTTTTGGTTGCGACCGTCTTCAATGTTTGTATTGCCAAAGCAGGTAGATATAGCAGCAATTGTTGTTATCACTTACTAAATGTTTCAATGCACTCCTCGTGAAAAATAAGTATGCTGTACGAATACTTATGTAAAAAATAAAGGTTAAAACTGCAAATTATTATCTCTAGTGAGACAACTCGGTCGAAATGAGGCTTGTCAAGAGCCAGGTTTCTTTCCAGACAAAGCAGACTGCCAGAAATTTTACCGCTGTGCTGAGCATCCAAACTCAGATGGAACAGTCCTTTACGAAAAGTACGAATTTATGTGCCCAGAAGGGACAATTTATGATGACAACATTTCTACGTGTAATCATCCAGGTAGTGTTGAAAATCGCCCACAGGATTGTGTCGTCAATTCTCCCCCAAGCTCATCTGATGGCGAGGAAGGCGAGGATCCTACTAAATCTTTCAAACCGATTTTTCTTTCTTATTCACCTCCTGTATTCCGATACATTCCAGTATCAAACTACATTTTGAAGAAATAATCAAATGGTTTTTGCTAATGTATTATGTCAATGAATGTGCATTGTAGTTGCTTAAACTTTCACACACACGTAAATGATTTCCCTTCTAAAACATGCTTCATGTAACTTGTCATAATTGTCTTCGTCTTTTTGAAAATTATTTTGCTTCTGTATGTAGCACCAACATTGATAATAAGCTTACGCAATTAACTATTAGCATTATAATTTTTGTAAGAATAAAAATAAATAAGCATATTGTCTGTAACCATCATTGTTGATTTTATTTTTAATAAACTCAGATCTTTGACACTAATTCCAATGAGAGTTAATTCGATAATGTATACACATATTATTTATTATTGTTTGTTATCATTCTTATCATTATTATGGATAATTTGTGGAAACAGAATTGAAAAAAGATTTAAACCCACTCGGGACCTGTAGAAGTCGTCCCGGATGAGGAGGTAGAGTGCACAGAAGAACCGTCAGTGCCAGTTGCATGGGCCACTGCATCACCGCATGCTACTGAATAAGCAGGAGTTGACAAAGACCCAGTTATTGTTTCAACATCTGCTTCACCGACTCCACCTTGACTCGCACTGGCATCAGCCGTAGAACTGCCCGTTGATTCCCCTACTAGATAAGTACATACCATGTACATAACATGTAAGTATAAACGACGAAGAAAATGAGACAGCATGAGTGTATGCACTCCGTTTATTATGGAATCCAACACAAAAAATGAAATTGTAAAGAAATTATTGTCATACCAGAAGAGGGATTTGATCCATTATTCTCAGGCGCTGTAGGATATAAAGAAAACGTATTTTAGAATGCATGAAATACTTTTCACACTAACTTTTGATTAGTGTGTAATGACTACTATGACAGTCTTGTGCTGGTAGTGTTCATTCCAGAAACAATGAAGCAGCAGCAGAGTGATGATCATTTTGCATAATTTCAACTACATAATTGTTTTAAATAAAGCGTAAATGATGGATTTTTTACCCGGAAGACCACATATTGTAGGGTTGCTGCGCCCCGTTCCTGCAAAACACATTCACATACATTTACACAACACAATAAAATACACATCAAACGAAAAACAATCTACGAATTGTACTACATTTTGCCATTGTTATTTACTGGCAAATTGTGGTGTCCACGTAAATCCCATTTAACTGGAATTTGCATAAAAATGATTTCGACTTTCGCGTGCAATAAACATATTTACCAGTTTGTTGAAATTTAGCAGGCATTGGATTTTTGGTAGCCAGTGGTGCTAAACCATTTTCTGAACGAGACCCATTTGTTATTGTGACAGAAGAATCTGTTTCTGTATCTGCGGTTCCCTGAGCTGTAATATTTTTGAATAGTGATCATTATAAAATCGTTCTTCTACATCCATTAGAAACATTGAAACAATGAATACTTGAGAAAATATAAACTCACTATTGCTGTCACTGGACGCCTGCCCGTTACTTCCGGAAGCATCGCTGCTGCCTTCTGCGGTAGATTCTCCGTAAGCTGTGCTGTCACCAGCTGCATACCCGCTTACAGAATCTGGGCTACCTTGAGCTTGGGTTACACTTTGGGAAGAAGAACCAATGCTGGAACCACCGCCTGTTTGGCTTGCCGCATTATTTCCAGAAGCGTTTCCAGAGGCGTTTCCAGATGTAGCAGCACTTCCACTGGAGGTTGACTGAGCTACAACATCTCGCAAACTGACAGAGGCAACTCTTTTCAAAAGAACTCCTGAAATGATAGTAAATGCATATACTTTAGGGAGGTATAATATACATGGACATGGCATGTCATACATGACAGAATGGTCTTGTACGGAGTTTGTTGAAAATTATGCATATATTGCAAAGGTTTATTCAAGGAACATCGTTGAGTACTGTTCCCAGACCCTAGGTCATCATAATCATAACTGTATGACTTTGACCTAGGGTCTTGTGAGCCTATTTTACCCTCCTCCCCCAGCCAGGATACTTCTTATTCAGCAAACTCCTTTAGAAGACAACTGTATAAATGGTGTCACTTCCTTGACTGATGACTGAAGGCTTAAATAATTTAACAAATTATTTTCTCTGATATTGAGTGTTTAAAATCCCAAGCGTCTCAACTTACCCTTTCGGCTTGGTGCTGCAGTGGCTGCAGTTAGTAAAACTGCAAGAATTATGCAGTTAAATTTACGAACAGGAAACATATTTTAATAAATTTAGACTCGGAGAGTAGGAGAGTTGTTTGGTTCTCAAGTAAGTTCAGAAATGAATGAATTAACTAAACCAGTAATTTGTCCCTTTTAAAGACTTCTTTTACCATTTAATCTCTTTCTTTTGGTATTAGTCATTTTCAGGGAATTTACCAAATTATAACGATAGCAAAATGTCTCTTTATCCTTGCATCCTACCAAGCTGTTCGTTATAAAGTGTTTGTGACTGTGCAAGTCGACTATAAGATCATACTGCAGGGTTAGGTACCTAACTACTTGAACTGTCTCCAACAATTGATTTTCTTTTGAAAATATTCTTACATATACCGATATACCTGTACAAAGTTCAATACTTCATGTCATGACTAAGGATAATCTCAAACACAACTTCAGTCTATTCCTAGCTTCAATAATTTTTTTAACTTTTTAAGCCTTTCATTTTAACATTATTCCTGAGACAAAGGCAAAACTATATGCATTGGTTGGTGGTCAAAAATCTAGAATTGTTCTTAAGAGTCTCCGTCTTACAGTATAAACGATTTAAACGATAAGAACTTGAGATTATAGGTGAATTACGACTATTACGAGCCTCATGTGAAACTGTGGTGTAAACCTTTTTTACATCGTAGTGAGCTCAGACAATTCAGACAAACGCTAAAGCAGAAGCTCTCTAACAATATTGTCTATAGCAATCCTTTCTCGAGAAATTCTCGAGAATTCTTGAGGCATGATGTATAAATAAGCCTTTATATTAATCCTGCAATTATCACAACTTATTTGTGATTCACAAGCGTAATGCAGTTTCAATAATTCAACTTATATACAATTTGATGCAGTATTTGAATTGTAATTATTGTAGTTTGTTAAAGTTATAATATGCAGTATTGCATTATGTTATAATCTTGTTCAGCGTTCACCGTCTCGCATAAGTAGTTAATGAATGAGTCATCAACAGCATTCATAAATTACCTTTTAATTAGGCAGGTAGCATTATTATTAAGTAGCTCAAGCTACTTTATAACATTGGTGTCTACGTCTGTCCGTCCGTCTGTCCGTCCGTCTGTCTGTCCGTGACCACCATAACTCACGAACGGATGAACACAATTGGTTCAAACTTCTCATACGTGATGTATGAGTCTCATCAAAGGTCAAGTTCGCAAATGGAGTCAATCGGTTAACTCCTTCATGACCTTTGACCTTGCAGAATAACCACTGTTTGTGAACACCAATAACTCAAGAACGGATTAACAGAATGCATTCAAACTTCTCATACGTGATCTCTCGATCACAGCAGAGGTGCAGTTAGTAAATGGGGTCAACCGGTCAACTCCTTCATGACCTCTGATGTTTTAGAGTAGCAACTGTCTGTGACCACGATAACTCAAAAAGTGATAAACAGAACTCGTGAAAACTTCTCATACGTGACCGCCGGGTTCAATCAAAGGTCAAGTTTGCAAATGGGGTCAACCGGTCCACGCCTTCATGACCTCTGACCTTTTTCTTGAGCTACTTTATTACAACATGTTTGAATGGTTTATTATTATTAGCATAGGTACTACTTGAAATTGTAAAAGTTTAATTATTATAAATATAACAATTATGTCCATATATATAGGCATTATTTTATGTAGAATATGCACCTGTCTGTAATTAAATTATGAACACAAGATTGAGATAGTTGAGAAACTGAGAATGAACAGAAGAAGCGAATGAAAAAGTGAGACAGCAAAGCAAATGCAACAACTAGCAATTCTTCCTTGTCTTGCCTGCAGGAAGCTTCGTGCTGTGCCCTTTTAAAAATCATCAGATCTGAATCTGATGGAATACGCTACGTGTAACGTGTAATAGGTAAAGTTGGTATAACATGTATGTTGTGTAAATAAGTGTGAAGCTCTGCTATGCTGTTTGCTGGAAAACTCAAACCGGGTAGAGTACATAAAATATGATTGCTAAAATAATTGTGTCTTTTATGTGAGTGAGCAAATAGTAGTGTGGTCAAGTGTGTGTGATCGGGTCACGTAATAATAAAGTGTAAGTTTATATAATTGATATGTAAAGTCGAAGCTAAGGCGAATCAAGTTTACAGACATCTGTTTTAAAATTTTGTGTTTGGTGCGTTTGATGCAATTACGAATTAATTTCTAAACGTTAACTCAGGTAATCATTATCAGATTAGAGTATTAGAGATTTAAAGTTTAAAAATAATTGGATTGTCCTTCTACAACTACTACTTTAACAATTTTCACAAAATCATTCGTCATTCGTATCCATAATTAAAAGTTGATAAAAGTTTACAATTTGATTTTTTGCAGACTCTTAAACTTAACCGGATAAACCACTAAAAAATGTCGAATAGTCAGGAATTCAACACTTCTGTTGCGGATTTAATTAATGAAGAAAATCCAGTTGGAGTTCCATTAACGGCGAGATATAGAAAGTAAGTTCAGAATTAAGTTGTTATCATTAAATCGACATTTAGATTTATCTTATCATTCTGATATATAAATCATCATAGGTACATGAACTAATTTTTACATCTTACTTTTATCTTTTTAGGGGATTTGCTTTCAAAACAATTGGGTATCGACTACCAGTGATTCTAACTAAAGTCATTGATCAATTGTCTCGCGACAAAAATGAGATTGGAGAATGGTGTGGCCAGGTATAATACGAATGTTTAAAAAAATAATGTAACAGGTTTTGTCTAATAGCGAAAAAGAAAGTTTTCGTGTTATATTTTAATTTTTTTAAATACTTTTGACAAATATGATAGGAACATTGTATTGTAGTGCATTAATTACGAGTTTTAGTTTTACTCTAGTTTTCTAAAAAGATTAATACCGGTACCGGTACCTACCTATTTTACATTGGCAAAAATTCGTATATCAGTTAAAATATTATTATTTTGTTTTTGTTTTATTTAGGATGCCAGATCTGAAATAAAAGACATCGTTGGATATCTTGCCAAGTTGAAAAATGAAATGGTAACGAACAAAGCTGTCGCTGAAGTTGGAGATCCTATTTGGGATGATTATCTAATATTAATGGCTCAACTATATTTTGGAGGGACCAAAGAAGATGTGAAATGGTTCTTTTCGCCGTGGCTACATGTTGAATGTTACATGTATCGTAGAATTAACGAGGCTTTTAAAGCTACTAAACATCTTCAGCAGTACGATGTATTTCGAAAGCAGAAAGCAGAAGCTTACTTTGAATCTACTGAAGCAGCAAGTGTCCTAGCAGAATTTGCAAATGCTCAGACTACGGAGAACGTTACAGATATCACTTTACAAACGTTTTTAGAATTGAGTTTATGGGGAAATAAATGCGACTTGTCTTTATCAACTGGAGAACAAGTATCTCAGAATTGCAAACTTATTGATCAGTTAAAAGAGTTAAGAAAGTGGATTTTATGCGACGATTCTCTTTCACTATGGTCAACATTAACTGATATCGTTAAACAAAAGGGCAAAAGTGAAATTTCGATAGGATATATCTTAGACAATTCTGGTTTTGAGCTTTTTACTGACATGCTATTGGCCGATGCTTTAATGGACAGAGTTGGATGTGTTAACTTTTACGTAAAATCCCTTCCATGGTTTATTTCGGATGTTATGGTGTACGACTTTCATTGGTTGTTGAAAACTATGAAAAGTGATTCTTCTAAACCTATTCTACAAAATTTGAGCGAACGCTGGATATGCTACGTTGATTCAGGAAAGTAAGTTATCGGTCAACTATTGAATTTAGAATTACTTTTGGTTTGAGTTTAGTTTGAGCAACGAATAATTTGTGACCATTAATTTCAATTACATAGGTGGAATGTTGTTGAAGAACCCTTTTGGACCTATCCTCATGGATTTCATGAAATGAAGGAGGTGGACCCAAAATTGTATGAAAAACTTAGTCAAGAAAGTCTTCTGATTCTTAAAGGTGACCTCAACTACAGGAAACTTTTAGGTGATGTCAATTGGCCGCATGACACTCCATTTATAGATTCACTACGCGGGTTTTTGCCAACATCATTGGTAGCCCTAAGAACAATGAAGGCGGATGTTGTCTCGGGACTTCCTTCAGGAATTTCGGAAGAATTAAATTCCAAAGATGCAGAGTGGATGGTTAAGGGAGAATACGGCCTAATACAACATGCAAAAAAGTAAATAAACTCTTCAAATCATCATAATCAACACTTGTTGTGATCTTAACTCCCCTATATCATCGATCAATCCTTTAGGCTAATGAATTATATTTTGTGATATTTATACAAACTCTTGATTTTAAAGTGTGTATGATACACTAAAATACAATTTGTAGCATAGATGGAATTATTATAAGTGTAAAATGACATCCAAACAATATGCTTACATTATTTTTCTGATATAAAAATTTATTGATCCTGTAGTAGCAAGCAACCTATATTATTATATAAATATAAATTACCGCGTGTAAATTGTTTGATCAGTACTTGCATAAAGTAAGTATGCAACTCACCTTAATCAATTTACGTAAATAAGTTAGATCAAAGTTAAAACTTACACCACGGAATAGCAAGATAATGTATATTTGTCGCAAGAGAAAAAAAATATCACACCTTGTTATTCCATGAACTTACACAAGACATGTAATTAGTTGGTAGTAGATTAGGAAGCAATATTATGTGAATAAATATAATTAACTAATTAATTCTGTTCTTTAAAGTATGATGTGTACTCTACATATTATTATATTATTTGGTATTTGCTCCGTCTAGTTTTTAATGCTCCATCGTAGTCTATGTAATACCGCGCAGATAGTTGAACGAGATTAACAGCACCCTTATATAGAGCCTTAATCCCTTCATCCGATATCTGTTAAAAAAATAATTAGAAGAACATTGCTTAGTATTTTAGAATGACAGAATCCTCAAACTTCATCAGAGCACTTAGACTTAGAATATAATATATGAGTATTTCACTTTATTGTTGATTGAGCATGTTTTTGGTAAACATTACATACCCTAGTTTCAGGTAAATCGACGGAGGTTAGTTCTTTCATATGAAGTAATCCATGGTGCACAGAATGATCTGTGATTCTTTCTTGCGGCTGAGGATATAGGCATAATTTTCGGAGTTCTAAGAGATACCAAAGATAAACAATGAGTTTCATTTTTTACTCATGACTCAATTTTAAAATGCCAATTCTAGTAGAATACATAAAATCTTGATCCTATTTTTTACTTACTTTTGCAGTCTCCAATGAAAGGAAATTTGCGAAAGTCTCTCATACTTTTGTAGTTTCTAGCAAGAGCGATTGAAGGAACTCCTGTTAATCCTTCATCAGAAACATCCGTCCCTAAAATTGTCAGTTCTTCCAAATTCTTTAGTGCAGAAAATATAGTTCGTAGTGAGTCATCGTCAAGAAACAACGATATTTTACTAACGTTAGGAAAGCATTCTCCTATTTTTATTAGAAAACGGGGAGCCAAAAAACCAGATTCAATACTGAGGCTTTGAAGTTGATAATGGCGGAAACTGTTTGGCGTGTTTTTAATAATTTTGCTGTTGCACTCATACAAACTCAGAGTTTCCACCATAGGAGTGTTTTTCAAAAACTCGAGAGAAGTTGTACTTTGAAGGCAATCGCCCATGAGTTCTAGATATTTAAGTTTTTTCATGGAACAAGCTATCGCTTGATTTTTGAAACGGTGTCTCTGGTCTCTACCGCCTTCATTTTCACGGAACAATTTCAAAACCTCCAGTGTATCCTTATTGGAGTGCAACAATATAGATAAAGTAGTATCGCATACATTCACACTCAGATCGAGAAAATTTAGTGTCAATTTCATTGCTGAAAGTATTTCCAGCTGGGCATCATCAAAATCCGTAAGAAAACAACTAAACTCCGTAATTGGTAACTTGGGGGAGGTCAACATTAATGCAGACAATACATGAGAAAGTTCTTGCTTCGTTTTCACTTGGGCATGAAGTACCTTTGAAATACATATATACATAAGCATGAGGAAGCAGTCACAATTCATACTATATGCTCCTTTTTATCACAAAAGTACAAGCTTTCATGTGGCAAATGGCAAGATTATATGCATAAAGATATTTACTTGTAGTTGAGGTACTCGATGAAAAATAACTTCCCAAGGAAAGCCTTTTTGATCATCATCTTGGAAGCACGTGGTAACTTCCAGTCTCTTAATATTAGACGGTTCTCTTAAGCTAAGGGTTTCCAAAATCTTTTCCTCGTCTCCATCACAGATATCGACTTCATTAAAAGAAACTGTTTTCAGATTTGGTAGGTCAAAAATCTTCATAAAGTGTTCCAAATTGAGGAAAATGCATTTGGATAAATGAAGTTCGTCAGCAAAACTGAAGAACGACTTTATGAAACATCCGGTATCATCTTCAGTTGTGGGGTCGATAACTAACGAGTGGAGGTGGTAACATTTGTGAAAACCTGTCACTGAATAAACATCCTCTTCACTTATTACTTCCTCGCCCCCAAAGGACGACAAATACTTAGAAAGTCTTTGTTCTGTTAAATTGATTGCAGATTTCTTTGATAGAATCGGAGATGCAAGATCCTTCCAGAAACTGCAAACCAATCTGCACGCTTTAAGGTCATTGTAGCTCACGTAAGAGAAGAATTTAGAAATGATCTGCATGCAAACATCCAAATAAAGAATAGTAAATATCAATACATTCATCTTTCTACGATGTTAAAACTGTGTCTGTGTCATAATAAATTACAGTCAAATTCAATGTATGGAAAAGAAACTGTGTTACTGTTTGTATACTTTCATAAATTGCTACATTAAGCTAAAGCAGTTTTTATGATAGATGCAATACCAATGACAGCAGTGCATGGTACTAATAATGCACATAGTATTATCACTGCTGTGGTATTGGTATTACCTAATCTACCACATGAAAGTTTTGAGTAAACATTATGAAACAGACACAGTACAAACATTGACTGAGACTTGCGGCATGAAAGTATAAAGTAGGCATGATGAGCATTAGTGCATGTAAAATGTACGTATAAACAGAATTTGATTATTAGTTAAATTTTCCTTGTTTTTACAATTGACTTTTTCAACGAAATGACACTAATTTGTATAGACTTACCAAATGATTAAAAAATGGGTGTTGTACATGACCTAACTCCTCCAAGTCCAAATCAAAATGGTCCATCTCCAACAACTATATAGTGCTTCCGAGATCAAATAAAACTGGTAAGACCATGAGTAAGGCAAATATAAATCTTACATTTTTCGAAGAAAAGTTAATCTGTATAAAGTTAAATGAAACAATTTTCTGTACCTGCGTCGATAATGTCTTGTCTCATGAATGATAGATAATAATAATATTGTTACATATTGTGCCTATTGAAAGTAATGTATATGCGTATAGTGTCTTCAGTCTTGGGTGTACTCTTATCCTCAACACAATCTTATGTAATTACAGTTAGTATTAAGAGATATGTAGGTATGAGTCGAGGTGAGTAACCAAAAATTAAATTGACATTTGTGATCCCTTCTTTTATGTTAGATATAATGACTCGCAATCTGCCACGAACAAGGGACAAATGAACCACAACAGGCAGCAGCCTGCCTTGTACTGCGAAGCAGTCGAATTTTCATTGTTTGGTTTGATTTTTGTATGTGGGAGTACTTAATGACTACTTGTTACATCTGTTCGTCTGTTTTCTTCAACCGGCCATAATATTTATTACAATATGCTGCATATAAAACTACACAAGCCACAACATGTACATGTGCGTACTTATGTGCAACAGACAGTTTTCATTTCAATGCCCTCCTGAGTGGAGGATATACGACAGATACAATCCTGGTTTGGTTAAAGGGGCGATTCCTCCATGTACTTGTTTGCTGATACAAAAGCGATGATGTTAGTGGCAAAGCAAAGCAATAGACGATTTTATTTCTCACAGAGAAAAGCTTCATCGTGTATTGCTAAATGGTGAACGTCTGTGTGAAACATCTACTGTGTTCTTGTTTCACTTTGCATGGGATGGGGTTGGTATTTTTCAGCAAGACAAGGTTAAAGCTCCTTAAGAACAAAAAACTTGCCCCAGGATTGAAAGTTAAAATGACTCGATGTACCTTTATTAATTCATTTAACTGTGTAGCGAATACAGCGAATGTTGCAAATGTACTATATAAGAAAGAAGATGCGTTCTCCTATATGTAGTAATAATATTATGTACAAACACATGGAGTTATATGCACAGTAAGTGAACTGCAGAATAAGGTTTGGTAATAAGATTTGCCTGTCTCAGCAGAGACAGTCAGACAGTTAAGGAGTTTACTATTTAGCACATTTCACTTTCATTCAACTATATTAGGTCTTGCGTGGATGGACGACCACGATTTGTATAACTGAAGCTTGCTTGACTTGTTTCTAACCTCAAATATTTTGCTAGCCAGAAATTGCCAGAAAATTGAACTCAAACGGATTAAAGGAATGCTATATATTATAATATTTAATTCGCAATCAGAAATAATTCTTGCATTGATGCAGTTAGATTGGAATTCAGTAGACTTTAGAATGCTCTGAAAAGAATTTAAGCGAAATAAATTATAGACAAGAGCCCGCAAATTCCATTACGGTATACCTACATTACATAATTATTATACATAAAGTTGCACTTCTTATTTTGCTTGCTTGTATAAAGACGTGATTATTGTTTGTGGGACTTGCGACAAATGAGTTTCCTCATTATCGTCAAAATGAAGATGTGTATAATATAACGTAATAAATGCAGTAATCACTAATTACTATAATATTAAAGTAGAAATATACTCGCTTACATTTTTATTTCTTTTATGCGTTTACAAGCATTTTTACAAAAGAGGTTATCATGTAAATATAAACTATATATGGTAGGTACATTATTTGACATTGTACAAATTATGTACACATTAAAAAACTACGAAAATTAGTTATATTCCACGGTCAGGATAGCCTGAAAATCTTTAGGGTGGAATGTCATAAAATATAGTGAAAGTATTGAAGAACTTTTTTGTCCAGTACACAATTTTTTATGTTTATGGATTCCACTGTGTAAGGATCGCTATTATGAATGATGAAAGCTACATCGGATGATTAATCCTTGTAAGGTGACTGCCAAAGCAAAGATGCTCTTTGTCAAAGCATGATTTACAAATGATGAAGATGTTCAAGAAATTTCCACTATTGATATTGGGAAGCAAAATAACTGCATCCTCGTTTGATTATTAAAATATTAATATTTTAAGAAAAATATGATATTCAAGTAAAATTTATGTACCTAATTGTGCCGTGGACCTAATTTCTAGTTTTTTTGAAGCATTTATTAAAATTCAAATTCGTAGTAATCATTTGTCTCAAATGAGTATTTTTAGGATATCGGATTTTTGTCAGAATCTTTATGTCACAAAGTATCTGCCCTAATCCATGTAGGTAGGTATACATGTTGTCATGTCTCCTTGTTATATCAAACAGTGCTCAACAGTTAGTCAGCTTTATAGACCAATAAATAATTTTGTAGTTTTTCCTTGCATACATAAGAGAGAGAGTGTGTGTATAAAATATTCCAAGAATTTAGACCATAAAATGTCGTATAGGAGAAAAAATATTACATCTGAAACCTCTTTAGACAGCTATTGTAACGGTCACCTCAATTCCCGACATCGATGTAACCACAGAAGGCAAAATAAACAACAGGAGGGTTCCATTTATAAAAATTTCGATTTATACTCCAAGAAACTGTCAGTCCCTAGCACTACAAGATGTGGCGAAAATGCAAAGTTTTGCAATAGGAGATTGGACGATTGTACACATCAAATTCATGGCAGATGTAATAAATCGTCTAGTTGTAGCTGCATGGGTGAAGCATGTGAGTCTACAGAATCCTCAGGAGATAGCTGTGATGATATACCACCACCTTTAGTTACAATAGCGGATATTGAAGATATTAAAAGATGTTTCAATCAAGTCGACTGCGACGGAGACGGCTGGATCAATTCAGAAGAGCTACATCAGTTTATGAATTTGAGGGAAACTCCCATCACTTGTGTCAATGCATCAACTCTTGTTTATTACGCGGATCCTGAATATCATTACTCCATAAATCGAAACCAGCTAATTTACTTGGCAGGAAAGTATGGAGTATCGACGAAGTATTCCCTGAAAGTTAGCCAACGGGAATATGATTTTGCTCTAAACTCTTTGAGCACCTCAATCGTGAATGAATATATTGAATTCATTTATTGTTATTTGTCTGCAGAGAATAAAGTTCACTTTGATTCTAATGTCAATTATTTTGAGGAACAAGCAGCTATCGAACAAGAGGCTAGAGATTCCGCCAGGTATACTGTTGAGGCTTTTGAAGATTATGATTCAGAAATAATTAATACTAACAGAATGGATTATAGCAGCTCGTATCGAAGTTCTGATGATACCAGCACTGAAGAAAGAAGTAGATATAAACCAAGAGTTCAAAATTATCATCATGAAGGGGTGGTTAGAAGAGTCTCATCTTCACCAGCAAGACGAAATATGGAGAGAGAGAGTATTCCACGAAGCCAAACATCCGAATTGTATTTAGATTTTGAAACTTTAAAGAAGAATTGGGAAATGAGAATAGAAAAAGAAATAAAAAATGCTCAAACAAACCAAGACCATTTTAGAAAACTTCCTTCCAGAAATGATTATTTACAAAACAGAGTACATAATGTCGATCATAATGAGTATTGCCGTCGTCCACCAAACCAAAGTAGAGTATTGCCCCAAAGCTCTCCTAAAATTTCTCTGCCCAACAACCAGAACCAAATAGAAAATACTTCTTCCGAAAACATGGCAGGACTAAAGTCATCTGTTTTATCAAAGAATACACTTTCAGTAAAAGAAGATCATAGTGACTATATGAATAAATCCAAAAATTTGAATGAAACAAGTAAGGAATCCACAGGTTTTTTTAGCAGACTAAAACGATCAAAAGCTGGTAAAAGTAAATCAGATATATCTGTTAAAACAAGCAAGAAATCTATAAATGCACTAAAAGAAGTCCCTGGTAAACCCGACTATAGATCTGATTCTGCAAAATATGAACTTGAAGGCAAATCGAGTCAAAAGTCCAATTTAATAACAAATAGTCTAAATGATCTAACATTAGATAGGATTCCACCATCAGCAAAGAGTTTTCGTGAAGAGGATATTCAGAAGACGAATAAGAAGTGGGAACAAGAAATGTCTTCAATTTTAGCCAACAAATCCGATTCACAAATTGCAAGAGAAAAACTTCAAAATGAACCTGCAAAAGTGAGAAAAGTAAATACCACTAGTATAATTCCAGCAACAGAGAAGCCTGTTAATGCCAATTCTGAAGAACAACTAAAAAGCTATGTATCGGAGAGTGGAAGTAGCGATAGTAATATTTCTGAGTCTAAAAAGAAAGTTTCTAAAAAGTCAAAGAAAAACAAGAAATCTAAAGATCTCAAAGGTAAATCTGCAGATAACAGTATTGCTGAAGCTGCAATAACTCAGTCAGATTCGTCTATTCAAAGAAAATCTGAATCTGTGAAACTCTTGTCAAATGATACATTTGGAAATCATGTTAATGGTGCTAAATCCAGAATTGCGGTTGGGTTGGATGAAAATACAAACAGTCATAATGAAATTAAACAAGACCAGTCCACAAAACATTTGAGAAAAAGTCGATCTATATTTCGAAGAAATAAATCCAAGAGTCCTAGTCCTGGTGCAAAAAAGGAAGTAACTCCTATTGATAAATCCAAAGCTAAGTCTAAAAAGAAAAAAAAGAAGGGAAATTCCATTGATTTATCAAAGGAAGCTTCCAAAAAATCGGTGAAAAAGAGCCGATCTTTCTTTGGAAGAAGCAAATCAACAGCTGAGAGCCAGTCTCCTTCGCAAAAGGAAATAGATAACGTAAAAGTTACGACTAATTATGTTAGTGGGACATTTGCAAATAACAGTAGATCAAACAAGACAAATGCTGCAGGAACTGCAAGAAATAGCCACTCTGAAATAATTTCTCCCATTTACACGCATCCAAATAACCTTTTTTCATCCCAGTCTGCAACTGTAATTGGTCGATCACCTCAAATATCTTTGCAAGACAATTTATCTGATTCCAAATCGAGAAGCAAAGGGAAAATGGACAACAAAAAACATAAGAATAAGTCTAAATTATTTACACTAAAGACAAAAAAGTCATCCTCTGCTGATGTCAAAGGTGAAACGAAAAGCAAGATTGTGAATTCTGCTGAATCCGGTACTAGTGTGGCTAATAACAAAGATATAATTAAAGTTGGAAAAGCTTCAACCGTAAATGCAAACAAATCAATAAAAGCCAAAAAGAAGGTTTCATTCCAAGATGAAAGTAGAAATTCACTGCCTAAAAAAGGAATATCTTCCAGAATGACCATGTAAACTGAGCAAAAATCTCAATAATTTTATGTGTGTGTACAGAAGATATAAATAGAATAAATGTATGATATGGTTTACAAATATTTGCAAACAGATATGCAAGAATGATTGATGCATTTTGCTTTGCTAGCATTTGAGTTCTGTTCTGAGTTGTCATTCATAAAAAACAACATCATTTGCGTATTAAGGTGTTTCAATATCTCGTAGGCATTTTCAGTAAAACCCACACGTAATTTTAAATCATGCGTCTCCATCGTGTTCACTTAACTCAAGTTCATATGCATCAAGTATCAAAGATTATCTCATTGATGATTTTATCTTCTCTCCAATTTCATCTAATTATAAATACCTGTGAACAGCATTCACATCACAACAGCATTATATAAGTCAGTTTATGAATATGCAAATTTAACTTCCCCATCCCAATGAACATTTTAATATAAAATGATCCACACAAACGATGATGCAAGAGTTTTGCAGTTATTGAGCCTCACTAAGAAATGACAATAATTATCATTTATATATGGCATTAATTCCTCATTTTCAACGCATCCCTTGGTATTTGTGCTTTATTAGGCATATACTGCAAAGATGACGATTAAACGCTGTTATTATCGAATTCCGGAATTGATTGGTAAATTATTAATTATTAAAGGAGCACAAATGATATAATGGACCAAACCAGCTGCATGACTTTGGGTTAGGTAAGTTGGATTAATTACTCCACGCAAACTTGCAATGAACATATTGAAACACTAATCTATGCCGTTGACATTTATTTAAGCTTTATGTGACAGAAAAGTAAAGTACCTCGCAGTGGAGGATTAACTTGATTGTAAAATTAAATGTTGGAAACAACAATATATGCCTAAACCTTGCATCTGATTGGTTAACAAATTAATTTTGGTCATTCGGTTAATGTAATGATTTGCTAAAATACCTTGGTAAAACTCTGTAAGTAGATAAAGGGATTATAAAATACATAAACCACTTATTGAATGTAAACTTATTTAAATGTATATATATTCGTACACAATGTACTCTACAATATCCCTGATCGATCCATGATAAATGCATAAAATTTCAACATTTGTATAAAAGAGGATTCGTTGCAAAAGTCGTCATTCCAGTAAAGGCGAAAGCTTCCACTTAAGTCCGAAATGGTATCCTCTTTGTCAATCATTCTCCTTGCCTGTGTGGCTGGATCTGCGTTTTCCAGAAGTGAGACAAAAACATTTTTAATTTTATTTATTTTATATTTTTTATTTAGAATTAGAATTTCAATATCGTTATACTTGCATATTTTCATACCACTTTCTAGATATTTCAATTTCTGTGGGGCCAAATGGACAAACATACGCTCCTGGTGATGTAATCTTTGAAGATAATTTCAATACTTTGGATCTTGAAAAATGGCAACATGAAATCACTTTGAGTGGAGGTGGTGTAAGTATTAACGACTTAAATCTGCCGAATTTTCGGAAAATTTTATGCAAAGTAAATAAAACGGCAACTGCAACATATTTTCTTAATTACTGATCCTAGAATTGGGAATTCCAAGTTTACCACAATAGCCGAACCAACAGCTATACTAAGAATGGAGTTCTGTACATTAACCCAAGCTTGACAAATGATTTATACGGAGACAACTTTGTCGAAACTGGAACTTTAAGTCTTTTGGGTGGTTCTCCTGCTGACGAGTTAGTTTTGTACCTTACTACTACAATAAATTGCCATACAATGGAATTTCAAAATAAACCAACCTAAATATTAATAACTTCCGATTTTCTATAGATGTACTAATCCTGCTTTCTATGGATGTGAGCGATCGGGTGCAGGTGGAAATATAATCAACCCTGTAATGTCCGCAAGGTTGCGTACAGTTAATTCCTTCGCTTTCACTTACGGCAAGGTTGAAATACGTGCAAAGTTACCTGCTGGAGATTGGTTATGGCCGGGTTAGTGACGATATACCTCAAAATAGTTCCTATGTTATTCAAAATTACACAATTGCTAATGCTAATGCTAGTATTGGAAAATAACTTAATTGTTTATATTAAAATTCTTCTTCTCAGCTCTTTGGATGATGCCAAGAAACAATCAATACGGTGTTTGGCCCGCTTCTGGTGAAATTGATATCATGGAATCTCGTGGAAACCGAAACCTTTTCAACCCAGCAGGAGTTAACGTTGGCAGTGAACAAGTATCCTCAACCCTTCATTTCGGTCCTCGTTGGCCATACAACGGTTACGAACGTGCCCATTTCGAAAGAAACAGCCCATTTGGCCAAGGTTTCGATAGAGACTTCCATACTTATGGCATTGAGTGGACTAACAGTACGCACAACTATTTTATTAATTAACCCCCATTATTCTCAACGAAAATATCATCGTTAATTTTCGTTTTCCAGCAAACATCAAATTCTTTTTGGACAATAACGAGGTTGGAGCAGTCACTCCGCCAGCGGGTGGCTTCTGGGAGCTCGGAGGTTTTCCTTCTACAGTTGAAAATCCATGGGTTGGTGCTGATAACCCACGCATGGCTCCTTTTGACCAAAAGGTAAAACCCAGAAACAGCGGCTTACCTAGAAATTTGTAATGAGGGGTATGTAAAGGGGCTCAAGCCGTCTGGGGGGGCTAAAAACCTAAAAATGACAACCCTTCTTTTTCCCCATACGTAGTGATGCCCTTGCCCAAAAATAACGAAAGCATTTATAAATTGCCTTTGAATGGTAATTGCTTAGATTGGAGCATGACAAATATAGCTATACATTTGCGAAACTAACATCGTGGGTAGGACATATTTTATCTGTATATACTTTTTGTTGTTTCAGTTTTACCTAATTATTAATTTGGCCTGTGGTGGAACCAACGGATTTTTCCCAGATGACCTCACACCTACTAAGCCATGGCATAATACGAATGGAAATGTAAGTTAAACAATTTTATATTTTTGGATAACCTACCTATACACTGTGTTACAAACGCGTCTTTCTTTATCTACAGGCCTTTGCTGATTTCTGGAACGCTCGTGGAGCTTGGTATCCAACTTGGTCGGGAGAAGATAAGGCTCTCCAAATCGATTACATCAGAGTTACTGCTGTTTAGTTAATATTATTAATATCGTTATTTCGAATAAAATTGTACCTCACATTTTTTAAATGTGCATTATTATGAAGGTGAATCGAATTATATTATTATACCATACCTATTTTAACAACGCGTATTGTAGTAATTTGAAATAAAACTTTGCTTGTCTCAATCGCATTTGCTAAATGCATATCTAGAATATCTACCCACAAAAATGATCTTTGATGATATGATATTGAGGAAATCGAACTTCGCATATTACTTCACGTTTTATGTTATCAAAAGTTATATTTATTCAGGGATACATTTTTTTATTAAACTATATACATTGTTAGTCAATTTCTAACAACAACAATTTGAACAGGATTTCTCTTGGGGGCATTACATAATAAAGTGGCTATTGGAGGGGACACCGCGAAAGACACAAAAAACTTTTTTCCAAAAAGTGGGGTTACGTTCTTGTTAGTAGATGATTTATATTGCACCTAAAACATCAGCATCACCTTTAATTAGTGAAATATTGTATTGTGTTAGTATAAAACTTTGTATGTACAATGTACATGTACACCACTAGTAGTACCTAAGTTAATAAAAATTAAAACGTATGAAATCCATTAGATTTCAATTGAGAATGGAGGATAGCTGATATGAGATATTGCATGTCCTCATTAGCTGTCAAGTTTATAAAATTAATTAGTAAATAGTAGATAAAAGACATTAATTTATAGACACTGTCCGATCAATAATAAACTTACAATTGGCATGGTATAGGGTATTTAGTACAATTATTATAGTTGCATACATCAACAGTGCATCAAGATATTATTAATTTAACCTTTTGTATATCAAAATGACAGTTTAACCAGAATATTATGTAAGTGAATATCATTTGAAATGCGTACGCATGCAAGAAAAATACACTCACTGATAAAACAAAACTTTTAACTAAGCTCAAGTATGCAGATATAGGTATCCACTTTTGTATGTAAATTCATATGTACACATATCAGGAAATTAATTGCATGATACGGTAAATCAAAAATCATGTCACACCGTTGCCATCATGCTTACGTTAATTAAATGCAAATTTTAAGTAAATATGCATGTTGCTGACGGTGAATTGTCAATATCAGACGTGTACACATTAGATGTAATTGGAACTCTTTTAATTGGAGGATATAACGTATAAATAGTCGCATTTACCCGTATAATATCTTAGTGCAGGGTTAAACCTTTTTTCAACACATTATTTTCTACCAGTGACAATTTATACAATGGGAATTATGAAAAATTCAATATTTGCACTTCTGCTTATTGCCGTACTAGGGTTTGCATCAGGCAAGTTTATTAAATATTAATTAAACGAGCTATATTATTGCATATAACTAGGTTACATGCCAGAACTCATTCACAAAATTTTGCCCACTATTAAGAATTAAAAGTCTTAATTTCTACTAAATTGCAGCTATCCCTGCGAAGCATGTAGAGAAAAAATCCAGCAGAGAAGACCCACCAGCCCCAACCCCTTCTCCAGATTTCAGGGTAAAATGCTACTTTAAAATAATATCCATTATCATTATCTATTTATCATTATAATTCACTCCTGTCGAATATAATAACGAGATTATAAAATAATTTGATCAAAATAAACTGTTGTTAAAATGAGTGTAGTGCCCAAATGATGCCGAAGAAGGTGGTTTTCATGCCCATCCAACCAGCTGCAGTAAATATTTTCATTGCTCACATGGATTAGCTTGGTTAGAAGAATGTGATGCAGGTTTGCATTTTAACCCTGCGACCGAACAATGTGACTGGCCAGAAAATGCGAACTGCCAAATTGGGGGATCAACTACTACCCCTAACCCTGGAACTGGACCCACCACAACCGGCGGTACAAGCGGTACAACTACTCAAGCTCCACCAGGCTTCGTGTGTCCTTTACCTGAAGGTAATTTTAGAGACCCTGCAGATTGTGCTGCATTCTACTCTTGTGTGGGTAGCGTAGTAATTGGTCACCAAGTTTGCCCTGACGGGCTCCTTTTCAATCCAGCAATTGGAAACTGTGATTTCTCTTGGAATGTTGATTGTGATTGATAATAAGAAAAAACATTTTTCATAAAAATATATCATTTAGTGTATCAAAATAAAATTGCTAAAAGCTTGAATATGATATTATGTTGTCTCAACTTACTAAATGGTTGCGTTCATAAAGGCATACAACTTGAACTTACAGATCATTATGAATCATAATATTTTGCAAGCTTCATTATAACTAATATGCATAATAGAAACATGATACCCATACATACACACAATAAATACTACACTCCACTTCCAAAAATGCATGGTAATGCATGACCATATCAATATACTGAGCAGGATTCATTGCAGCATAACAGTATGCATTTTGAAAAAATACCTATAACGAAACATAGATTAAAAATTGAAAAATAAAGTCATTAAAAAGGACATACATACCTAATATTAATTACCTACTGCAATGCAAATGTGATAAAAAATTTCTCAAAAGACGCAATTTTTATCACATTTGCATTGCAGTAGGTAATTAATATTAGATATAATTTTAGAAAACTCAATGTAGAGTTACATTATCATTTAAGTTTCATAAAGAAATTTCTATGTTTATATATTTTATATATGTCTGTCCACATCCTAACTTCAGAAAGGTTTGAGATACAATAATATGGTCTATTAACATTATTATAATAACTAGATAAAAAGCCCGTGCGCTGCACGGCGCCGTAATCCCCAAACGGGGCAATTCCCCAGACGGGGGAGTAGTT
>JABASD010002317.1:0-28015 GCA_019776165.1 Pogonognathellus flavescens
GAATATTTTGGAATTAAAAATACACTTTTTACACACTGGAGCTAATTTTGCCAGATTTGGCTCCAGACACTAAAATTTCATACAGTGCCGTGATGAAGTTACCAGAGTTACTACGAGAATTAGAAAACACGTATTTTTAATTCCAAAATATTCGAAGGGGACTACCTATAGTCTCTTGTATATACCTTGCCTAATACCCTTGAATTATGGCGGATGACGGTTTCAGGAAGCAAATTAATTTCATTCCTACTGCAAACAAAGCTGTTTAAAACCAGCTTAAGGTTTTATTAAAACATAGTTAATAATATACCTACATTTAGAAGCAGAATCGGTATATTCGTAAATAATTTTTGCTATAGAATAGATTTATAATCGTAAATTATTCTTACAGTAAATACAAATAGCTAGGCAAAGGCATGTACATATTACAGCACACGACACACGGGTTTACTCTTTCGCTTTATGCTAACTTACGCTTTAGCGGATCTTATCCATATCATTTGAATTGTACATTTATTACAATACTTACAATTGCAATTACTGTGCAACTATATTTTGTCACTAAACGAAATGGTATACGTGCTAAAACGCTTGTATTGCAATGTTTAAATCGCTTTTTTTTGCTGAAAATGCTAAGGTATGAATGAGAACATTTTTATTACTTGTAGATAAAATGTTGTTCAAAAAATGCGAATTTTTTAAATAATTAAACAATAATTGTAAAGTTTCATAGAATTTAGTTATTAGTGGCAAGGCTGCTTTACATAAATGAATTGTCTGTCTGTCTATGTTGGCAATGTCGAGTAAACCATGAAGAGGATAGCAAAAGTCGCAAGTATATTTTTTTAACACACCAATTAATCTATCAATACCGTCTAATCTATACCCTTTGTTTCATTTTTACGTTTTATCTTTATCAGTTAAAAATGAGATTGTGTCAACTCACAAGTTTCATAAAACTAAAATGAGTACTCAGCTCATTTTAGTTTTATGAAACTGTTGGGTATTCCCACTCATGTATTAAGTGTTGAAGCTAGATACACCGTTCTTACTGCACAAATTCTGATGATGTATGAAAACGATAGAGACTTCTCAAACTCTTATCTCATTCATGTATTAGTTGTCGTATATACTACTATGGTAATTCTGATTTACTACAATGGTGACAGAGATAACCAGGATTTGGATTAATACATGTTTAGGATAGGATAATACATGTGTAGGATTAGGTCATCTTACTTTGGTGTCCCTGTACATACAGTAATTAATACATGGGTGGGATAGGTGGCTTAGAAGTCCCTATCCTTCCCATAGATCATTAAAATTTGTATTTACTGTAGTATATTACTCTGCCGTAATAATTAATTAGATTGTAACTTGTTATACTTCTTACTTGGATTTAACTAAGAATAAAAATTCATAATTTTACAAAGGTACATACATATAAAAGTTGATACTTCTAACAAACTTATACGCATTAATATTTTAATATGTAATACAAGATACAAGTACAAACATGAACATGACAGAAATAATAGGTATAGTATATATTATACCACCATGAAGAGACTCTGCAAGCAAGTTTAAATGACGTAATCTTGCGAATCGTCATTTCAGTAGCACACAAAGCATATTGGCACGCATTTTTACAATTACTACTCAAATATACCTACATCTAACCTTAACCTACGTTGACAATTGTGTACGTTTAATCACGTAGTAGTATGCTGCCAAACAGGTTTCTTTCTTTTGTCTGTTCCAGTTGCAATAGTACACAACTTGGAATTATCACATTTTAAAATATTCGCTACGCTATTAGCATGTTATTTATGTTGTGATATAGGTGAATCATCTTGGAAATAACGCTAATAGGATATGGCTGTGATGTAGCAGAACCTTGACCATTAGACGAGGGAATTAGATATAAGCATCAACAAATAAGTCATGAGATTCTCTCACTTTTATCTAAAAGTAAATCTTCTCACTTTATGCTCGTTTAATAATTAGCTACTTTGTAAGAATGGTGTCCACGTCCGTCCGTCTGTTAACACCATAACTCAGGAACGGATAAACACAATTCGTTCAGACTTGTCCTACAGTCCTACGTGATCTCTGGGTCACAAGTCATAACAAAGGTTTACCTGGAAAATTGAGTCAATCGGTGACATTAAATATTGCGTAGCGGAAGCTACTTTATAGGAACGTTCTGTCTGTACGTCTGTGTAATTTGATATATTGACAAGGAACCAACTAATTTTGTTCAAAGTTTATCAAAGCAGTTGACGCAGTAAACAACTGTTAGGTCGCATAGGTAAGTTTGTATCTTACGTTACTTTATTACATCCATTTTGAAATGGCTTATTGTAAATGCTTTTCATTAACAGAATCTGTAAGCATTGTATTTTGTATACATTTTCGGCTATTATTGTTACACATGTATGAATTATTGCATCTTTAAGCATACTAATTTTTATGAGCGTGAGATTTTGTATGAGATTTATGGCAGATTTACAATTTATTTACAATTTTTTCGAAGTATGAAATCTGATAATTTCCATCCTTGATTCCTGCGATTCCGTTAAAAAATAGGTTATTTATTGTTATTCTTATGTGTCACTTGTTACGTGTGAAATGCAACAACATTTTTACGCTTCTCTTACTATTTAAGTAGGTATTATTCTTTGAAGTTTTGTATTTTGAATATCTATGCTGAAAGTGTAATAAAAGCGGAATAAAATAATAATTAACTTCTAAATAGATAACATAAACCTTGAGTAGCTATTTTTTCAATGAAAAAATTATGATTTATTTATTTTCTTATGTAGGCAGGTAAATAAATTGTATGTAGGGTTTGATTTTACACGAACAGATCTTGTATCTTTACAATTAAGTGAACATGTTGTAGACATTGTTTAGCATTTAAATGCATTTATTTTAACATTCGCAAATTCGCAACTCCCAATGTAGACAGGAAATAATAACATTATTGGAGTAAGCATAATGTAAATGTGAACAATAAATAATACAAATACGCCTATGCGCTTTCCAATTTCAAAATATTTTATGCTTTAAATAAATTTGAAAATAGTACTGAATCAAAATCAAGAGATCTTTTTTGGTCTGACTTCCAATATTTGATTAACTGACACATTTTTCTCGTATTATGGTACTGTGACTGTGACTACTGTGACATTATTTAATACTAGTACTAGTACCATAATATAATAACAACAGATACCACACATCGTCTCATCTTGCCTCAAGTTTCATTTACACACCCAATGTTCTGTCACTATCCATTGTATCCAGATCTTCTGCACTCAGCAGACTTCTCTACGGTCTACTTCTTCACACACATTAAATAAAATAGACCTTCTATCTTCCTAATTAAACTGCTTTACACTTTAAAAGAACAGTGACATAGGAAAATGGAGAAAATTTAAGGATTTAAATTTATTTAACAAAATACCCATGCTCGAGTGCACTAAAACTGACACTGTGTTTTCAAATAAAAGCAAATTCTCTTTCTCTAACATCCTAATTTCTGATAAAAGCTACAACATTGTTAATTTTGTCGCGTTATATTCATAACATAATAAATGCCTAGTGAAAATAATTGTAGATTTTCAGAAAATGTTCACTTTCGGAAAATATTAATTCGATTTATTTTGATTGGCTCGTATTTCTGAAAGCAAGTCCTTGTAATGTTGTTTGACAATTATAAAAAACTTGTTCATATTATCTTGTCCAATCACTTTCTCCGTTGCGCGGTAGAAATATTTTCGTTTAGTAATTCCCCTCCGCAGCGCTGCAAACAAATCCCACACTTCTTGGTCCGAACCTCCATCTTGAATTTTAAGGCCGATAGCTTTTCCCAAATTTTGCATGGATTTCATAAATTGGTTGTAATTCTCACCCCATTGTTGCTTTTCATCCTCGCTCATTTTTTCAACAGCGTGGGATATTCTTTTTTCAACCATTAATTGGAATTTATGAAGTTCCTTCTGTTCCTACAATCAAACGTTCTTGTAATTTAAAATAAAAAAATAAATAGGAACTATTGAAAAATGTAAAATTAATTATTTCTTTTACTTTATTCATTTCAGCAAGGTTATCTTGCAATGAGTATTGAATGTTGAGTGCATTGAATCCCTTGGCCGCAGCAATTATTGCCAAAATTACAGCAATAAGCAAAGTTTTATTTTTGAAGACCATTTTTTCATTTGTCCACTTGAAACCAATTGGAATTTGATACAATAATCACTTGTTCGAGAAACAATTTATTTATATGAATATATTGTGCGAATGCTTTTTCTTGACTTTAGAACCGATCAACACGCAACTATGTATTTGATAATGACAACTAAATGATTCGAAATATTTATTTGCCTATCTATTTGTACAATTTTTCGTAGGCTTTGAAAATACGAGTCAATGACATGAAAAATAGTAATAAAAAATGGTAATGTCGTTTGTTGTCTACCAAAAAGACTAAAAATAGAATCACACAGAAAGTGGGCATAAATCATGTGTTTTCCGTTTTCAACAAGGAAATTAGACACTATAAAAATCATTACGCAATGCAATATTAATCTACTCCAATTGGTTAGTTTACTTAAAATGAATGTAAATATTAATTGAATGAAATATATATAATATATATAAAAATGGCTCAAACGGAAGAGTTGATATATATTGGCTTTCGATAATATACTCAAATGGGATACATAATAGACCCAACAGTTCGATGGGAAAAATCATTGGAACAACCTAAGGAAGTTCATACGGAGAAAAGTGGAAAATACATTCCATCGATTCCTGCTCTTAAAAATCGCTATAAGTTAAAACATCTAGAAGTAATTGGCCTATTTATAGGAGCGAGAGGCACCATATCAAACTTCTTCGATGAATTTAGAAAAAAGCTAAAATTACCAGCCTCTAATTAGTGAATTGCAGTTGCATTGTCAGCAATTAAAGGATCCATATTAATTTTAAATAATCATTTATACCCCACTAAATGAACCTGTTTTAATGTTTAATTCATATTTAATCATTCTTTAAAACTAAGATTTATAACCTTTTATTAGTTATACTGAGTCGTATTCGGCTATCATACTTATATGTATGACAGTTATTATTTTTATGTTAATAAAATAGTTTCTCCCCCCGTATCATATAAAGAATAAATTAATTTGTTTTTTTCCTTGTCATTCTAATATAACAGGAAAACGCAATAATTCAGTACAACTAGCTGAACTAATTGTAAGGGGAGCAGAATTATATTTTCATACTCATACAGAATTATAGTTTTGCAAACTTTGCCTTGACTTTATACACTTCGATGCATCATCTTAAAAACTCTGCTAAATGTAAAATTAAAAGAATGTTTCATTTGTTTTTCCAGCCTTGACCTGAGTCCGAATTTTGTTTTCTCCTTTTTCATACAGAAGTTTACACAGTGTTATATTATACTCATATAGCTTGTCATTTTTCTAACATTGCATTGCTGAGCATAATATAATTTGTATTAATGTGCCAGCAGATGCTATGTTTATATGTTATGTTAATAGAATTATAATGAAATAATACTCCATGTAATTGCTTGATGGTTCCATTGATGATTCCATTGGCTATATTGACTGACACAAACAATTGTACTTAAAATATTTTAATAAGCATAATGTACGTAAGTATTACTAAACCAACACAATTTATGTTTATATAAAGACAAACAATTTTTTTAAACATTATTGTAGTTTTTTAAGAGCACTCCTTTTGGCATATTTAGTAAGTTGGTTTATTACTACCCGTTTTAGTATACAGAGTATTCACTCTGTCGTAATTAGCCCTTGCTTTGGAAATTTGCGATCGTATCTTGCGCTGAAAAGTTCTAAAGACGAATTCAATATCTTCTTGGCCAACATTTTGTTCCAATCTTGAATACCATCTTGTCTTTTTAACTTCTCTTTTCAATTGATCGTACACGCTCCAAATTCTGTCATTGGAGCTTCCTCGAATAAGTTCGTTTCCAATCACTTCACCAGCTCTTTCAAAAAAATATACCAATTCCTCCTTGTCACGTCCAAGTTCCTTCTTTTCTAGGTTAATAAAATTGTTCTCTTGTGTAGGCCTATTGATTCTACGATCACTAAAGTCAGCATTATCCTAAATACAGAAATGGAAATAAACGTTAATAACTTTAATTCTTAGTTAAATAATACCATTATAGAGGTTATTCATCTTTAGTAATAAAGACTAATGAACAAATTGTCTAATTCTGAATAAGACCAAAACTTTTCCCGTTTAAGACAATAAAAATAGCAATAAAGTTTACCTGGATATTCCCATAGCCTCCCCCACGACCACTGTTGAATGCGTTTGCTGTGGTAATAATTGCCAAAAGAGCAGCAATTTTAATTATTGCATTGCGTTGTATTGCCATTGAGTAATGTTACCTCCAAATAAGAATATTTATTAAACAAATAATCAGCTTTACGTTAAATCCCTAGACTATGTTGAGTTTGACAGGCTAATTATTACTAAACATCATTTCACATTTTCTATGTTTATGTACTGCATGTGACGCAAATTTTGACGGAAAAATAAATTATTCATACGAAACTATGTAAGTTACAGGAAATTTTGAATGAATGTAGAGTTAACGACACATGACTAAGCAGGCATTTTGCAAATTGTTGCCCTACATCTGCTGTATGTAAAAACTGTCACTTGCTAACCAGCAATGTTAAGTAATTTTATGGGTTGATTTGTTTACAATTTATTGACGATAATGACGATTGTTTCCTTATATCTTTTTCTGAACGTCTTAAATATGCTAGAAATGATTTAAATGATGATTCATTGATTATAGTATTATTATTTTAATTTTCCTATTGTGTTAGATTTCATTGAGGTCATGTTTTAGTTTTAGGTAATTCGATAGTAGAGATAAAAACCACACGTATAAATTTTTATTTTTTATCTACTCTGGAAATATTAAAGTAGAATTTTAGCTTGCATTATTTTATTAAACAAGTAGATACTGTCGTTGCATTTAATGCAACGTTTTAATAAATTAATCATTCTCTTAATTGTATAACTTAACTCTATTCACAGTGCATAAATATCATAGTAAATAGTTTGTATATGGAGTTTTGCAGTTTTAGTGGTGTTTTTTTTGCATTCAACTTCTTATAAACAGTCATAATATTATTATTGTTTTACATCCTGTCTATAAATCGCAATCCCGACAACAAGCCTAACCTTCCTTCAGTAATAAAGCGTAATTAGGAATAATTGTAACAGCTAATATAACAATAATAAATCATTAATGCCGATTGAGTCTATTGAGTCATCGTGCATAATGTTTGTGATGCAATTTATTGTATGCGTCCAATAAATTGTGATTTAACGTACAAACATGATATATTATATGCTTTAACATATTTACAATAAACATCTTTCCTTCAATTGCCTTTCATATTTGTCAGTCAGTGGAAAACAAACCAGTGTATGGAATCAGAATTCGCAATAATTATACATACATAACGCATTTGATAAAATATGTGTAATCGTTCTCATACACACACAATTTTAAACAATTTGTATTGATGTGTGCAAGGAATTTGTTTATATCAATTAGAATATTATGTATCTTTCATTTTTTTGTCACATATAATATATTCAAAAAGAGGTGCAATTTCGTAGATTTCCAAGTG
Source organism: Pogonognathellus flavescens (assembly GCA_019776165.1). NCBI lineage: Eukaryota > Metazoa > Arthropoda > Collembola > Entomobryomorpha > Tomoceridae > Pogonognathellus > Pogonognathellus flavescens. The sequence continues at coordinate 7,719 of JABASD010002317.1, forward strand.
GAAGAATAATAGTGATTATTTTTCGCAGTGGTGTTTAAGTTTAAGGGAAAATAAATTTCAATTATTTTTTCAATATTCCATTGGTTGAATAATGAATCTTATGACACTTATGAACGTTTATTATTGTTTATATAGATTACCTAATCAACAGGTTACAAAAAACATGACGTTAATATTTTTTGAGTGTGAGTTTTCGTTCTGTTAGGTCTGTACTATCTGTAATAATAAAATGTTTTTTTCTGTGTCGAATTTTTAAAATCGCAACATTGAAATCTTGAAGCTGTCGGCAATTTAGAAGATGACACAAGCATTAAATTTTCCCAATCAAGATGATGTTTGGACATTTACAGATACCTAACACATTCTATAAAAATTAGAAAGAATTCGGGGAAAAACTGCGCTCTATACTAGAGTACGCAGAATACGTATCACAGGTATGGACCGAATAAATGTCCCACTTTTCGGTACCCGAAGTACCACACAGCCTTAATATTTTTGATCGATGCAAATTTCTCGAATCACAATTTAATAAGTAGTACCCACCAACTCACCAACTTTATCACATAATGTGCCCAATATGATTATCATTTACTTTTGATTAAATTACCATCACTGTGATCTGAGATTTGACTCCATGAGCCCGGACTAATGTTCAACGTACAAATAATAAATTCAGAAATATAATATGGCAGAATAATTAAAAAGTAAAACGAGATTTAATGTATTTTAAAAACAATAAAATATTTTACATTATTGGTTATATAATACTGGTTAACATTTAAAACTGTTGCATATCGTTCATAGTAAAACGCTGTTATTCTTCAAATGAAGTTTTTAATATGTTATTAGTGTAGTTTCATTTTTGCCAATAGGAATCTTTACAGCTGAGAAATAAGTACTATCACTGGTGGTCAGCGGTCACTGACAATTTACATAGTAAAACTTTTATAGCAACAATATTTTATGTTTACATAAAGACGCCTCCTCCTCCACCTCCTCCGGATACGTAATAGCTGGGTTCTAAATTGAAAAGACAAAAAATAGCGTTAGGCCACACCATTTTCTTCAAACCACTATCGCGGTGCGGTGGTCATTCAGATTGGACTGCTACCGTACTTTGTCTCAATTTATTCAGACTGACTAGTTCAATTCTCTAATTTTAAATTGTAGTAGTTTGTTTTCTGATAAATTATTACACTTTAGTTGAAGAATACTTGCATGTTTGATTTTAAAATAAAGTTTAAATGCAATACAAAGAAAAATAATATACAGAACAATTTTAGCTGCATACTTATTTTTAGGCCCAAAAATATGAACATTAGTAAACATCAAATAATGCCCAGGCTATTTTATATTTGCGGCAGTAAGTGCTTCTTGTAAGCTATCATTGTAACCGTAAAAATGATGAAGACTTCAATTCAATGATGCTATGCCTAAATAGCAGCATCTTATATGTAATTAATTCGTGTAATTGAAATAATTTTATTGTTTAATGATAATTTGATAATATCAACATATATTATGATTCTTACCAGTGGTAGCATATCTACGATTCCTCTGTTGCATTTTGATGTAAATAAATATGCCAAAGAGTACAGCAGCAAAAATTACAGCAACAACAAAACCGATTATTAAAGCAGTACTTAGAGCCATCGCCGAGAATATTATTATTGGATGAATAACTTTGTAAGACTAGCACGATCAGCTAACTCTAAATAAATCTTTTTTCTTTTCGTTTAAAATGGAGCGTTTATATTTACAACTTGTTTCAACACTGCAATTTCCCATAAAATTATTGTGACGTGCATTCGAGTATTATCAAAAAAATTATATTAAAGAGAGTATATAACGAGGCAACTTAATATATAACAAGGAAATTATTGATATTTCATGTTAACCATGTTACTTAATACTGGCTAGTATTTTTGATCGCAACTTTTACTGCTGATATCATACTATCTGGAAATGCTATTTACCACATTTTGGTCGTCTGAAAAGTTGGAATTGAGTAGTAGTATAAAAATATCAAGGCAAGTGCTGGAATGGAATAAGTCATAGGGAATTTTATAACGACATCATAATGTAAAGTTAGCTGCAACATAATATTATTACTGTAAGTCAGAGAAGCTTACAAGAATCAAGTTCATTTCATCTTATACGTTAATTCTGGTCCGTTATTAATCTAATCGCCAAATTATAACTCGCTTAAAAATCAGAATACTCTCTATTTAATAAATATTATTTATTTGGAAATTTTAAATTCATTATCATAAAAATGTATTAGGTACCTCCCTATACTTCCAATAAAACTCCAAATAAAAATCGACTTCACTTATTATTACGGCAATATTTTAACTAATATGTATGAACATTTGATTGGTAATCATAGAAGTTGATATAATGTGTAAGCATATTATGTGCAGATGAAAATTTTGCCATTGAAATATCTTGAAAAGCAAAAGAAATAATTATTTTATCATATTGGTTATCAATATCAACATACGAAGTTAATGGCATTGATTTTATTGAACCTACTACAGTTCCCATCCCTGTTTAACATGTTCATTAGCAATTTCATCACTTACTGAAGTACCTACCTTAACTCTTAACTATTAGAAGCTTCTTTTGATATGTAATATATGTTAGTGAACATAACATATAACATTGTTCACATGTTATAACCTCGTCTTGATTATACTTCATTCCTTTAGTTTCCAATAACCTCCCACAATTAGGTATATTAATAATACATATTTGTCACCTATATGATACATGCGGTTTTGCAATATAATGATAATACACAATGCATGTACATCACTTTTTTGCTTATGAACAGTGTGTTCGTTGTTGGGCATGTAGCTTATGCATTATCCGTATAAAAGTACATTGTGCATTAACATAACTACATTGTACTTACCAGTGACTGATATCGATGCAGTAATATTATACCAATGAACTTGGAGTTGGAGCATATAGAAATTTCGTATAATATCCTCCAATGCAGATTTTACTCGTTAATAATATTATGGAGCTGAAAGTTCCCCTTGTAACTTGTTGTTTCTGACGTTTTTGCTGGGGGATAAGCATGTGAAGGGGTGCTGTGAGACAGCTATTTCAGCTAGACATCGGAATAGTGAATCATCGATTCGTCATTGCTCAGATTATTTCTCAACACTTCCCTAATCGCAACGTAGGTGAAGAACATTTTTATTATTTTGCTTGTTTCTTCTGAATTGCAGAAGTTTATTTATTTCTGCGCTTCGCTGTGATTGTGGTTCCATGTGACAGTCTTTGACACTAACTGTGAAGTATCATATTAAGTTTCGTTAATGCACATGGTTTTACATCAATAAAATTAATGGCTCATAAAATCTCAAGGAGCAACTGTTAAAGGTACGTTGGATTTACATAAACAACTTTACAAAAAAGAATTGAAAAGTATTGTACAGTACGTCTCATTTGCAGTGATTCAATACGGTCATTTTATTGTACACTTGTACTTGTACTGAGACAAATCCTTTGAGACTCAACTGGTCCAACAATTTTATTCTATTGGGTCTTAACGATACTATTATTTTTATAATATCGAGTGCGTGATTTAAAATAGTCTACCAAGAGAGTTATTTAATTTTATGTATTACATAATTATTCTATTGGGGAAAATCAGTCGGTTGACTTGTATGAAAATAAAGCTTTGATAATGTAATACAATATGACAATTTGACAATGCGAAAAGAAAATTACTCACAAGAATTGCAATCTCTCAAATTGTTGTCTGTTAAATCTAACGCAGATATTTACTAACGAATATTCACGATATTAGTAACCCGCTAAAACATACAATTGAATAGATTTTTCTATCAAGAAAAAATTACTGTAAATTGCATATTAGTGTATATATTTCAGATTAATTTTTTATTTTAAATAGAATCTTTCAACATTTCTGGCAGATCGTACTACCATACTGCTGTCATTTACCAGTCATGTACATTTGACATTTGCCATGGATGCGTTTGTCTCGAATTCGTTTGTACATAATATCATGTTTAATGTTCTCACATGTACAGATAGTACCTATGCAAGCAATCCTAACCGGGAATACTATTGCCTCATTTACAAAAAACTGTGAATGTTGATACTATGGCCAATTACGTTCAGGAATCCACTCTCGTTGAACCAGAGGAGCGTGAAGATGAACGAGAGGACCGATCTTCTTCTTTAGAGGTAAGAGATTTTGTGGTATTATTTCTTGTATTATTTTCTTACTTTGATTTGTATTGTGACTGCAACAATTATAAATTTCTATTATAAGGGCGGTCAGAGTGGTATGGGTGCTGCGGGACAAAATGCATCTACTCCGGGACATTCCAGTTCAGCTGGCACTGGAGCGTTGACACTTAGACGCCGCATGAGTAAATCGGAGCCTGAAAAGAAAATAGGCCATAGAAGAACTACTCTTGGGGGAGATGTTACATATAAGAAAATACAAACGTCTCAAATTATGGGTTCGATTCAGTTAGGTATTGAACATGTCATTGGTGGACTAGCCTCCAAACCTGAAAGAGATCTGCTCCATAGAGTAAGAAACACAACTCATTTAAATTAGACATCTAAAATCGAAAGTTTTTTAAAGAAATGTTATACTTATTTCTTCTTGTTTTAGGATTACTTGACAGTTGAACAAACTTATTTCCCTTCAGATGGTTCAACTCAAACTCGTGCTCACAAATTCTCCGATTTCCAATTTAAAAATTATGCGCCTATAGCTTTTCGCTACTTTCGGGACCTGTTTGAGATTCAGCCTGATGATTTTTTGGTAAATGCAATGTGCCAAAAAATTGAAGAGTTGTTTCAATTCAATTCATTGTGATTCGTTGATATAATGCAATCTAAAATATTTGTGATTTTGAAGTTTTTTTAATTCCAGTCGTTTTGATTTTGTTGCATTAGATGTCAATGTGCGGTGCGCGTATGAAAGAATTATCAAATCCCGGAGCAAGTGGAAGTATCTTTTACCTGACAAGTGATGATGAATTTATAATTAAAACTGTCCAGTATAAAGAGTGCGAATTTCTGCGAAAATTACTCCCTGGATATTATATGAATATACATCAAAACCCGAATACGCTGCTTCCTAAATTTTTTGGATTGTTCAATTGTCAGTGCAATTCCAAAAATATTCGGCTAGTAGTTATGAATAATTTGTTACCTTCTTCAGTGGAAATGCATGAAAAATATGATTTAAAAGGTTCGACGTATAAAAGAGAGGTACCTATCGGGTTTTAGTTAATAATAATATGTGTAAAACATGTATGACTGTTGTATTGTCCAATTTGATTTATGTTTTACATTTCTATTTTGTAATGAAGGCTTCCAAAACTGAGAAAAAGAAAAAATATCCCACTTATAAAGACTTGGATTTTATGAAGAATCACCCAGATGGAATATTTTTAGATACTGGCACTTGCAACGCGCTCATCGAAACTTTGCAGCGCGATTGTAGAGTTTTGGAAAGTTATGAGATTATGGACTACTCACTTCTCGTTGGAATCCATAATTTAGATATTGCTGCTAAAGAGAAGACTGGAAAAGTATAATTGGCTGATGATCTTTCTACAATTAACTATATCTCAAAATAATTTGTCACATCTCATTTTTCTCAATTCTAAAAGACCAAAACTCAAAAATTGTATTGCATTTTTTAAACCATCTCAAAAATGAGACAGGAACAACGAAGATTATATAACTATGATCCATCTTTTCGAATTTTCGAATTTCAAAAATGAGATAAGGCATTTTAGAGGCCTTCTCTGTTAAAGAAATGGTTTAATGTAGATATGAACCAAATAGATAAACATTTCTCCCAAAACAAGGAAAACACTTTAAACGCTCCAAATTCTGTATTTATATAGGACAGGAAACCTAACAATTTTTACGACATAGAAGCAGACGGGGTGTCGTCTAACGAGGCATTTCTAGGACGGAAAAATTCAATAATCAGGAAAAAATTAGTTGCTCATTCAACTGCATTGGAGAGTATTAAAGTTAGATTTGAGCCAGATAGCATTAGCGACTATCCCACCTCCACGTAAGAGAAACATTTATTTTTTCACAAAATTGTGTAACAAAAGTTAAACCAAGATAAATATTTCAAATTATATTTACAGAAATGGAGGAATCCCTGCTACAAATGCAAAAGGAGAGAGTTTGTTGTTATTTCTAGGACTGATAGATATTCTGCAAAGTTACCGTCTGAAAAAGAAATTGGAACACATGTTCAAAGCAATGATCCACGATGGGGTTTGTGCTCTCTATAATTTCTGTAGCCTTTTAATAAATTTAACGATCTCCTCTTATGCTTGAATTTCGTGTTTTGCTTTAGGGAACTGTGTCTGTCCATCGTCCTGGTTTCTACGAAGAAAGATTTATAAAGTTTATGACCAACAGTGTATTTAGAAAAAGTCCTACCCGTCGCACGCAGATGTCTTTCTGAATTTCGCGTAGTGATTAAATATTAATGACTAAAATTATTTTCCTTATACAATAAATTAATACATTTCTAATCCACACAACAAATACATAGATAAACACTTTTTCCATCGATTGGAGGAGCTTGTAGCTCCATATAGAACACTACCGACCCACAATATATTATAGCAATATCCATTTTCATGTTTTTCCGATGGTTAGCTTGTCCTCTGTTCTCTACACAGTAAATAGAATGACCTGCATTTTTTCGGCAACAAATCTGGTTTTCTTATAATATGCCTTTATATACACTACGTTTTTAAAATGTGATGAGGTATTGTCATAAAGAACTATTTTTGTAATTGCTTATTTTTGCAATATTTTGCAGAAATATAGATGTGTGTAGTATAAACCTGTATAGTGTAAATTAGCAAATGACACCAACGGGGCACATAAAATTGTGAATGCATAGTATCAATATCGATGAAATTGTTACAGTACATTTTGCAATTTTTATAACGTGTAGGTAATATCGTTGTGTTATAGTATAAGTCAAAGTACAGCTTGCATATTCCCATGAACGATTCCTATTTAATAATGGCGTTACTTGTAATCAGTAAAAATAAATTATAAACCGTTTTCATATTGACTTGTCTGTAAGAACTAATAACGTAATATCTCATTTAACAGCTAATCTGTCCTACTAAAATTAAAAGAATTAAAACTCCCTAGAAATACACACAAATACATCCCAATGCACTCTACTTGGAGTAAAATTATAAATATCACTTTCATTTTTGTAGCATCCGAAATTGTTGAATTTAAAGAATGGATTATTAGGTGCCTTACTCATCCTCTACCATGCGTGGTAACATTTTCATTGTGAAAAATGAAATATAAAAATACATTTTAAAAAATACGTTTTTTACGACAGTTATTATCTCCCTTTTCCAATTTTTTGCTTTCACTGCTTTGTAGTCGAATACAAATAGATATTAGTATTTAGTAAAGAAATAAAAATGGTTTCAGTTTAATATCAAATATTTGAATATTTAATTATTCGTATTTGGATTTAGTCCATCCGAAATTATTAAACATTTCCATTAATGTGTCAATAAGTTTATGTATTTATTCTAAATAAATCGAAATCATGATTCAACTACAATGAATATTCCCCGTAACATATATTATGTTCAGAGAAGAATTTAATATTAAGTGACTGACACTGACCTAAACAATAATAATTATTTCTCCTGAAGATGAAGCATTGATTCTTTGTAAAATGCTTAATGAGTGTGCATGTTTACGACATAGAACTGTTAATAATAATTTCTTTGTGTTTACAATCGAGATACGCTGTAAGCCTTGATGAAACAGCCTAGAAATTCAAATACCTGTTTATACGGAATTTGCACTTTGACGTAGAGTATTGGCATTTTAAATTTAATATCTATGCATGTGTAGAATGTGTACCTCCTAACATGTAAGTATATTATATAGAATACAAGCAACACAGTATTATTGTAGTCAGTTTGGCAATAATTTATGCCGTGTAGACTGTTATGTATAAAAATTATTGCATTAATAGAGTAACAAAAATAGCTAAATCATTTATATTCGCTTTACGCCGAAATCGTTATCAATCATTACTCAGTACTCCGTAACAAAAGAGCACACACATACACATGCAACAAGTTTACATTAGCATAATATTACATGTAGAGGGGTTTTGGCTTTACTAGCGATAACACAACCTCCTACGACTGCTACAACTGACAGAGCTGAGCTGCTGCATGAGACAAGTCTCATGTACATGAATGAGTACTAGGTAAATCTTTGTATATGATACTGTGGGATTAGTATGTTCAATCCCTAAATCTCTCTCATATTATATTTTCCTTATCGCACGTGGATTGAATGTACCCAAAAGCACTTCTTTGCAAATGTATGACGTAAATTGCTACGTTTGATCGCTTCATGAATCCCAGCATTCTGTTTATTTTTTTCAACACTTTACAGTTGAACCGACAGTTGTAAAATTTGAAATGTGAGACGAGTTAATGAAAATATTAATAATATTACAAATTTAATTAACAGGGCAAGTGGTTACAATGCATTGAATTTTTCTCGAATATATAAAAATAGTTTCATGAATCAATTATGTCGTTTCGTATTTGAAAATGTGTGAGTAAAGAAAGTGACTGAAATACAATTACGTATTGTATACTGATTAACAGGCAACTGACGCATTTATAGCTGCAAATATATTATTTGTGATGGCGATGAAAAGTCCTAACAGGCTGAGAATTCCGACGATGAAAAGTGTGATGTGATGAAATGTGTTATCACCGCCATCAAAAAGGCATTGATACACGTTATGATCCCACTACTGCATACTTCACACGATTTCTTGGTAGTAGAGTAACTGAATGTTGCTGGAATATAAAAGTACACAAAAAACTGTTTCAGCGTGAAGGCTATGTACGAGTTACGAGATACTTGTTGTAGTGTGTACATTGCATTGGTAGGAGTATTGCCCTACTAATTCCTTGTATTTGTATTGTCCTTGTGTTTATGAACGAATATCAGTACGGAATATGAAGGAAATAAATCAACAGCTACTGACTGCATGCACTATAAAAAGCATTATCAGATTTGAGGGAGACTTTGGATGGAGCGTGTCAAAAATCTTTGTTTCAATTCATGACGAATTATTTCTCCGTGCAGTAGGAACTTTGTTGAGGTTGACTGAAAATAAACGCTTGCAAGTTGTAAGTACCTACCTATAATATTTTCAGCAATTACAGTACAATGTAACTACTTAATCCAAAAGCTGTTCCCACAAATGTTTAGGTTTTTGGTTTTTTTACTCACTAACAAAAATTACGGTGTCGGCCATAACATTGAAATGTCAATTATCTATGTCATTGTCCTATTATTTACATATTATGTAATTGATGCTAGAAACCCAGATTTATAATTGTAACGACATGTTACCATTAATTACCAACTTATCTAAATCAATTTTATTTAATAAAAATAATAGGGTTAACTAACATAAAAACTTTGTTAATGAAATGGTTGAGTAACCTCAGCAGAGTGTTATTGTAATTGTTAAAAGATCAATTTTTAAACGTTTTAAGAAAAACAAACGCTTACTTGGAACTGTTGGAACTAACGATTTCTTTAGGCCTCCATTTTCATGACATGATTTTTAAAATAATTTTTAAATGTCTTTATATTTCTGTTTTACTAGATCTGGTTTACATTAATACTTTTCCAGTGCGAACAATAGAGGAACAAAAAGTCGAATCAAAATCAAACTTTCATATATGGAACCTTTTAAACTTAAGAATAAAATCCCCTGTAAACTAGAAGGAATTCGGGACAAATTATCGTACATTAAAAAACAAATGTACGAGATGGAAGTCTGGATTCAGGAGCAATTGTCTTGTGTTAAAGTTGAAGGACTAGCCCCCAATGCTGAAACTGTAAGGAAATTATTGCTTGAACGGAAAATTTTATTCAAAAACAAAAATTGTATTTAATACTAAGAAAACTGCTAAAAACTGAAATGGGATGAATTGATCGATAGTTTTCTGAAACACAAATTCATAAAATTGGTTTTTGACAGTATACCAATTTCAAAAGTATTGCGTGATGTCATTTACTATGCCAAATCTAAAACTGTCTCCACTTTACTTGGTATTGCTTTCGATTTTCCTCATTGCTTTACACAGAGTTTACTATTTCAGATGAATTAAGAAATTCAGATGAAGTTTTAACATGAAAGCAAGTTATCACATAGCTATAGTAGTGAATCATTAAAGCAAAATGAAAGGAAGCCACATTCAGAGTACGTTCTCACTATAAGGCTTATGCTGCATGCTTTAAGAAGTACCATTAGCCTGCTTCATTCATAATTCATTTGATGTATCCATTCTTTTATTTTCATTGAACCTATGCTCTTGTTAAAGATGTGAGTTAAATAAGTATTCTTCGCTAAGATATAAAATACGTAAAAATGCTTTTCAGTAAGTATTCTTTTTCTGTAGAGCTTTTTCTGAATCGTGTCACTCTTGCAATCCTCTGGTTTAATATATTGTAATTCTGTCTGTAGAAATAATGAAATGTGACATAAATATAGAACAGTAATGAGGATGGTTCATTATAAACAATTACGTACATACATACGGAATAGCATCTTACACATGCAAAAATGGAGACCATCAAAGTTCCACACGATTCATGAGTCCATGAAAATGTTCTGATTATAAGGGGCTTATAGCGTTTCGAAAGTCTTCTTTCAATCTAATGAGTTATCCTAGATTTGTCCAAAATACTAGCTAAATGCAAATTATCATTGGAGTGAATAAATTAGTTTGCTGGCAAGTGGCAGGGAGAAGGTACTTTTAAACAAACACTGAAACTTTTCAGTTTTTATACCTCTCGAACAAATTGCGCTTCTCCATGTTCTGAGGACGGGTTAGCTTACTACAGAGAAGTTGACCGAAAGGGTGAATTGTAAATTTGGCAGAGGGTAGAAAAAGAACTGCACTAAACAGTAATTCTAAACATTACTTGGAATTTATTTATGTAGGAAAAATATAGTACGGAGTTACAACTACAAAAAGCAGAACAAAAGTTCATTTTGCAGATCGAGTTAATAGTTGCGGTGCATGAAAACCTTGTGGAAACAATAAACCTATGGAAATTTGAACAACGGCATTCAGTACATTGCAATACTAGTACAATATCCTTGGAAAGCCTTCAGGAATGCTCTGAGGAACTGACGATAATAATTTGGACTACGCTAACTCAAATCAAGAAAGTAGAAAGTGTAGAAAATTGTGAACCATCATCCTTACCAATTAACGGCGACCAGGATGAAAGCCAGCAACTTAGAATGTCATCTTTAAAAAACCAAGTTACAAGTTTACTTTCTTCCCTTTTGGTGTCATCGTTTTTAGTTGTCCAGCAATCTCCCCAAATCTTAAAATCGCATAGTAAATTTCCAACGTCTGTAACAGTGCGACATTTATCTGGACACAAATTAAACGCTCAGAACTTTTTTCCACTTGTGACTGTTCGTCTTATGAAAGAGACATTGGCCCGAAAGTTGTTAGATAAAAATGCAACCACGGAAGGAGCTCGTATTGCCAGTCGTCCTAGTCCACTTGAATACAACCCGGAAAGTAAAATATTCTCTGCAATCTTTGAGTCGCATCAAATGAGAGTTCCTTCTTGTTTGGAGAATATCCGAAAGATTCCCTCAAAAAGCATTTGGAAGGAGAAGTTTTGCCTTTATTTTGAAACGAATCTTTCTATAAGTGATATGACGTTTAAGGTTTGGACCACTTCGTGTCCATCTGTTGTTATAAATGATGTTTCTCAACATGCTCGGGCAACAGCATTCATGTTTTGGGATTACAAATTCGGAGAAATTCTCAACGATCGATTTACTGTGCCAAATCAAGTTCCATGGGATTCTTTGGCTAAAGCCATTAGTCAAAAGTTTGAATCGAAAACTGGAAGAGGACTAAATGAGGAACAAACTAAGGAACTCAAAACCAAATTATTAGGGTAAAAAATAATTACTATTAAAAAGCTATTTAAATAAAATATCGTTGGTTTTATGTTTTTGGTTTTAAATTACGAATGGCTAAAAATGCAATGCGTTCGCATGATTATAACACACTGTACCAATAGTTAATAGTAGTAGTAATTTTCCAAATTAAAATTTTATTTAACAAATTAGAATATTTTCACAGCAAAAGGGTTATTAAAAGTTATACAAGTTGACAGACAGATTATAATGTTTTCCAATGCGTACAAAAAAGATTTCAATCATATTAGGGTTAATTAATTAACTCGATATTTTTTTATGAATCGATAAGGGAAACAAAACATGAATGATTTCGTTTCGCTGTTGTTCAACCAAAATCAATTCATTACAAGTCGAGTTGTTTTCAAATATTTTTAAATCAAGTGAATAATTTCATTTCTTAGATAAAAATAATTCAACCTGAAACTGAGAAATGTAAGCATTTCGGTAATACATTGCGATGATCTATCTTTGTGTTTCCAGAAAAGCTACTTCTTCGGACGTAGTTAATTGGACTGACTTTTGCAAAACGAAACTACTAAATACGCAATTCACATTTTGGAATTGGTGTTACGAATGCATGATGCTCGTCAATAAATGTTTCCGGGAACTATGGTGTGACGGATATATCTTGGGAATTATAGATAAAAATGCTGTTGAAAAAATCTTAGTCGGTTATTCTGTTGGAACATTCATTGTGAGATTTTCGGACAGTATACTAGGAGCTGTTTCAATTTCATGGCTTCATTCAGGTAAAAACATTTTTTGGTAAATTTTAAATACATTTTGCTATCCTTTTATATGAAAGGTTGTTCTCCTCATAAAACAGAAAAACATTTGTTGCAAACCATTTCGAACGACTACGATTTTTTGGTTGCTGATTTGATGTTATTGATTTTGATAATAGATGGAAAAGTATACCATGTATACCCAATACAGAAAAATCATTTGTATGTTGAAAATCTGGCAAATATGATAATGCGTCTTGAGAAATTAGTATTATTGTATCCCAACATTCCGAAGGCAGATGTATTTGGAAAATATTGTAAATCGCCCTCTCCAACACCTTCCACCATCAATAGATCAGAATTTATTCGTCTTAGCATCCAGTAAGATTTGTTTTATATATTTCCAACAGTAATAAAATGATTATTGATTTTAGAGATATTGCATAATAAAACATTTCTTAAAATTAATAAACGATGGTAATGTTATATTTTCAGTCAAGTAATTAATGGCCAAACCCGTAACAGAAGACATGAAATCGGACGCTGTTAATTAAATTCGGATTCACATTATTACACACACTATTGGTCACAATAATCCAGTCCTGATTGGATTGATGCAGAAATTGCATTGCATTGAAATTATAATATTTAATTTACATAACTTAATATTAATTTTGTTGAATATTTATTATTAAGGCTAATTTCCAGCGTTCACCGTTCACCCCCAATGTTTTTGTTGTGTGTTTGAGTAGTTTTACATCGCCCAGGAGTAAATTTTTGACTTTTTTTGCAGTTTATATTTTTAAGGCAATTGTAAGGCCTACTCTAGGCCTTATAATGCCGGATTTCCATTTTTACTTCTCTACGTTTCACAATTAAATATTTCTGGTACATAGTTTTTGTCGCCTATATTTTCTGTTTTTACCAATTTAAAAAAATACTTCCAGCCAATTTAAAAAAAATTCCAATCATAAGCTATAGAAAAATTGTCAATCTTCATTTTCATATATTAACATTACATATTACGTGTGTCATTTGTTTGTTAGACTTATAAAACTTGTGAATAATACATTGCAGCCATTGGGGAGGGTCGGGAGGGGGCTACTGCTACCTACAAGTATGAGTATTAGTCAAATGTTGTAATATTTATAAATGTCAGTCAATTTTATTAAATGGCACTGGGTAAAAGTAACTTGAAAGTCTGTTTTATAATTAGCAATGATAAAAAAGTGTAGAACACAGTAAGAATTCATATTATAGTTTATGTGATGTAAAAAAATCTTATCAATCTATACTGCAATACATACAACGATACAACATACTTACGTATTGAAAGAGTTGAATCATTGTCGCTGTACGTACATCCCATGTTAAAAATATATTTATAAGTAATTAAAGTGAAGTGGTACTACAAAAAACAACACGTGCGTCCAAATTTATTTTTCATATTGGTTTTATTTTATGACGGAAATGTAATTAACTCTACCACTTTGCATATAGGCATACCATTATTTTTTATGGCATAAGTGCTTATCTGAGTCATTGAGTTAAACAAGGGCATACTATATAACAATGATGAATAAGTACAGTGCATATGATTATGGTTCGTAAATACGATAGACATTACGTCGTCTTAAAATTTGGTTTGTGGTCTTCGATGTATCCAACCTCTAATTTTCGGGTGACTCTGCAGTGCTTCAATAAGATTTTGAATGGCTGGAAACTCCTTGGTTAACTCAACATCCAAACCAGACTCAAAATTCGTAATGCCGTGAACCACCACAATATCTGCCCAAGAAAGATTTTCACCGACAAGCCAAGTGTTATCGTTATTTTCGAGAATTTTGTTAAATCTTGAAAGATATAGTGGAGCGTCCACTTCTACGAATGTTTTCTTACTTTCTTCCAGCTTTGCAACTTCTCCAGCAACAAGCAATGCAAACAAAGGTTGGGCTTCTATACAACAATTTAACACTTGTAGTATTTTCAGTTTTAGAAAAAGAAAACAAATGGCAATAAGAATTTAGGTAAAAATCTTATTTAAATAATATTACTTGCGTGAAAGTCTCGAAAAGCTTCAACAATTTCGTCACAACGCATTGCTTCATCCTCGTTGCTACCCGCAAGTTTGTATTTTCGGGCCAAGTGTCTGCAGATGGCAAATGTCTGTGTTTTCTTAACTCCGTCAATTTCCAAAACAGGAACTTGTCCCCATTCTAAGCCAAGTTCTGTATAAAAACACAAAAATTTGCAATACTTCCATCACAATTGATTCAAGTCATTTTTGGATGGTTTTTAAAATTATACAAATAGTAATTATTCAAAATACTTCCAGACGCGTAACAAGGATTGACATTTGGGGGATCACACTGCCATTTTAAGCTTATAAATGCGCATATTCGCACGAAGCGTTGGAGCAAATTGGAGCAAAATTTTGGCTAAAATAAACCAGAACTCGAACATTTTTACAATTTTTTGTTGTTTTGAAGCTGCATTTTATACTTTTGGTTTGTTTTTCTGAAAATTACAAAACTATCGGGTATAAGTTCGCAAAATTTGGGAAGGGGTGCCCGGGCACCCTGTGACACCCCTCTAGATACGCCCTTGGATACTTCAATGCATGATTCCATGATTACCTAATCCAGAATTAATTTAATTGCTATATTCTTCAATATTAATAGTTTGTATGCGTACCTTGCTTTTTCTCAGGAGTTAAACCTCCCATTGGAATTCTAACATCTTCAAATTGTTGACTTCCTAATACCAAAAGTTGGCGGATTGGTTCAGCGACGCCACGAGCATCAAAATATATCACTTTGTATTGAGACATGTTAGAAAACGTAAAGATTTTGGTATGCTTTAAAATTGAAGAGTTAAATTAGTGAAGTTCACTAAGCAAAGCTCCAAGGTGTAATGAGTAGGATTTCTATTTTCATATTGCACTAATGAAATATTATTTGCACATAACTTGTAAAAATGCATTTAAATACGTGCCATCCAGTCAATCCAGTGACAAAGATTACTTGACCTTGTTCTTATTATGTATCTCATATTATATGATATGTACCTATATCATTGACAATTGACAATCTGGTTTGTATGATGTATCACGAGAATCCATTAGGCGAATGATAATAAGAGCATTAATTATGTATTGACAGGTAACACGAATAGTGCATAAAAATGTTCAGTAGCAAGTTGTAAAGTGTGGAACACTGAAATGCATGTCATTAATCAATGAATCAATGTTGCTACTTACGCAAGATTAATGAGTAACTTGATTGATCGAGTGATATTCAATAATAATGTGACAATATCCTTTAAAAGTCTACGAAAATAAAGTCACACTTTAGCAATGGCAGTATGCACTTAAAGTTCAGAAGTGAAAATTAATTAATTATTTAAAAACGTTACTTTTGACGCACAGAAACTTTTATATGAGTTCCTGGCGTTGCCGGTTGCAAGAAGGGACAAAGTTCAAAATTGGTCCAATGGGTTGGATTCCTAATTAAAAGACCGGAAGCCACCTCAAAAGACGATTTGTCTGTCTGCCTATTCTATCAGTACATTTTTGCATCAGTTTTACTATGCTGTTGCTTTGCTGATACAGCACTGTCATAATTCAAAGAGGAGCATCCCACTGCAATATTCATTTAGCGATTCGAAAACATTAAAACAGCTTGTATAACTTACCTTGAAACCTTGAGACCATGCAGCATGTCACATTCGTTTATCGAGTTGCGATAAGGTGATAATGTATCTGTTACTAGACAGGAGTTGTGTCTGGATTTTTCAGACATCAAGTAGACTTCTGAAGCCTAGCAGGAAACATCATGCTCATTTATGTGTGCGCATCATCCAGGTTTTTAAGAAATACATTCACGTCAGGGCAACATTTATATTAACAGTCATTTAAATGTTTATATTTAAGGGGAAATAAAACAGATTTATTAAAAAGTAACAGAACAGTCACTGCAGTGCGTATAAATATGGGAGCCAAAACACTCACAATCAACAGTAGGTAATAATAAAAAGCTTGACAAAATTTAGTGATACTTGGTAATATCAATTAGCATTTCGTTTTACATTTAAAGAATACAATTCAACAGTTTATTACACTTGTAAATAGCGTGGTCAAACAAAGGTATGTTTTGTATTAGGTGTTAGTCGTATATAATATATTAGTACTTAGACTCACGAACAACGTGAACGCACTAAATAAAATGTTATGTAATATTAAATGCAAACAAACCATAATAATATGGTTTATGCATATTTAAGTCATGATATCCTTTTTCATTCGTATATCACAGAATAGAGGATCTCGTGGGAAAACTAACGAAACAAAAATAATTTTCATCATAGAAATAATGACAGATTTAACTCCCGAAGGTTAAAGTCGATATTAACTAATTTTCATCATATAGTTTCACATATTGAAGAAGACGGTTCTTCATCAAACTTATCACTTCATCATTAGTTACACATACCTTGTCATTGATGTAATTTTTGTTAAAAATCTCATCAAAAATTTGTGACAGATCGGCAAATAGTGGTCGTTTTGCTGGGTCCACTTCCCAACATCGATTCATTACTTTATACCTGGACGGTAGTTTATTTTCAATAAGTCGAATGTATTTGAAAGCTTTGTAATAAATGAATAGCATTACGAACGATTAGGTTTTCCTTACAGTTCATCAGAGGCATATTGTGGTTTAGGTTTTTCCAAAATTGCAAATATTTTTGAAAAAGCCAAAAATACAAAAATTGTTAAATTCAAAAATCACATTTTTTGCACTACGCGCGAATTTTGTGTATTATCGGTCCTTTTTATCCTAATTTTTGCTCGAACTCGCTACCCGCGGATATTATGAGCAATTATTGGCTTAAAAGGGCAGTGTGAACCCCTTAAATGGCAATTATGTGCTTGTTGAAATCAAGGGCGTATCTAGGGGGGTCACAGGGTGCCCGGGCACCCACCCCCCCAAACTGGTCAAAAAATAGGTTATTTGCGGCCTTCGGCCGCAAATAAACGATTTTTTCCACTTCGGGCACCCCCAAATGGCAATCCTAGTTACGCGCCCGGTTGAAATAACTCCAGTCCACCTGAAACCACTCTCTATTTATTGAACTTACTTTTAGGTACAGAAGAACAGGTGTTGTTATGCCATATAACAACCCAATGAGGAAGTCCATGAAAATACATTTGGGAAGATTCACAATGAACTTGGACAGTCTCTCCAAGGTTGATTAAATATTTATAAAAAGATGTTAATTTTATATAATCTTGCCAGGGATTCCCAAAATTACCTGCAACAAATTGCATGATTAATAGAAGAAATAGTAAAACGAACAGTAAATTTTAATAAAAGCATTCTCACCCATTTCTCCATTTACAGTTGGGGAAAGTACGTCATAAAAATTTCCATTTTGATTATGAAGATCTGGAATTTTGCAGTTAAATGCTCCTGCTTTGTTTGGAGGTAGGTCGGCGTAAACTATCATAGGTTCAGTAATACTTTTTGATCTCTGAGTTGGCAATGAATTGTTTGATTTTGAGCAAAAGTTCCAATCCTGAGCAATACAATAAATAAAATAGTTTATTCACTAAAAGAAATAATACAACCATGTGAATAACACAAAACAATGGCAGACTGGCGCAGATAGAAAAGATTTTCAACAGTGTATTAGAGTTTATACTATAGAGCATGTAATAAGATTTGACGTAATACCATACTTATAATTTTCCGAAGGTATACCACTTTAATAGTTTTATAAATGTGTTTCGCATTACCCTGTAAGGATTTGTAAGACAATTTTGTTGAAGTGAGAGTTCCACATGATTATTGGCAATGATGTATTCTATATGATCGCCAACAGTGCTTAATGTGCTAGTGAGACACTCTGCAGTTTTACTCTCTCCATTCAGAAAACCTCTTCGGTTTTGCTTCAGTTTACTCGTTTCTGAATTTTGTTCGATCGATATATACTGGTTCATTTCTTTTAAATTATTAATTTAGATACGTGTTGTTACTTGTTACATTAATCTTACCTGTATTAATTTGGTATGTCCAATTGTAATTAACTATTGTTCCATTGGTTTCACTATCTTGACACACAATTTCGCCAGCAGTCCCAGAACGTAGATTCCTCCTATATTTTGAAACGTCGATTTGAACTGCTTTCGTCCCCTTAAAACCCATATTCCTGAAATGATTATCAAACTTTGCTGTTATAAACTTCAGTTCTGTCAAAAGATCATCAGCTTTAAATATATTTATGGGAACTCGAGAAATGCAGTAGAAAGTTTCAGTGTGCATGAAGACTGTTTCAGGTTGAGGAACTGGCGGCCAAAATACAGCAACTGTTATATAACCAATCAATTTTACTGCTTGAACCTTGTAATTTAAATTGTGAATGAAATGTTGAATTGTACCACTATTTAAACAAATCATTACTGTACTTGGGTATTGCAAAATATTAATAATGACATTTTCGGGAGACAAATGAGATTCACTTCCAGCCTCGCATTTATATATTCGAGGAAGATTACTTTTTGTCAGACGAACTGTAATAGACACGCCTCGATTTTCATCAAAATTAGCAACAGGAACCCATACAGAGTTCTAAAAAGCCAAATGTTATAATATACGATAAAAAGAATAAAGTACATTACATAAAGCAATAATATGTATATATAGTTAATTAAAACAACCTTTTCATGCTTGTAAAAGACAGTCACGTTTGAATCTGGATGATTTCTGACACAAGGTAAGTCATAATCGTACAATTCTTCATCGTAATTTTGATTCTTTTTTAGAATGCGCAGCCAATCCAAATTGTACGTTAATTCCTGGTTACTGAACATCAGTTGTGACAAACCTATACAAAATTTACTTTTATTGGGCGTATGAAACCTCCCATATGAATAATATAATGTCACGCCGGATCTGCGATTTGTTAAAAATAATTTTACATACCCGAAAACAGTGTGATCTTTTTTAAACTGCGATCACTCATGCTTCTAAAAGAATTTTTCGTCCATGGGCTTAAAGACAAATCCGGATTAACCACACAAAAATACTGTCCAGTAATTTCATTTTCCACAGATGTAAATATTAACGCACTGTGATAGCATGTACCAGGAGACGTTCCATTTGTAAACAACAGGAAATTAGTCACAGATCGTTCTGATTTAACGACACTGTTTCCCTTTTTCATAAAATACAAAAATTTATATTCATAGTTTAGACTTCATTTTATATATATTAATACATGTTATATAAAATGTTACATTGTTATTTGGTTTGTTCTTGTTGAGTGAGAGTTAACTTTACTACTTTACGAATAATATAGCATGGAACATGACTACCTAGTAAAACTTTCATTCATCATTGTAGTGTATGATAAAAATAGTTTTATTATTCTTACAATGATTCCGTTGAATCTCCAGTCCACAAGGTGACTGCTGGTGCATTTTATGACAAAAGATTCAT
>JABASD010002318.1:0-27989 GCA_019776165.1 Pogonognathellus flavescens
CCAGAGAGATTTGTACTTTTTTATCATTTACCTTCTTCATTCAACTACCACTAAAAACAATAGAAGCCGATTTAAGCCTTTAAAAAGTGTACGTACATAAACATTCAGTACCTCTCTAAAATTAACGACATATAAGTTACAACGCGATTAATAATACTCCACATTTTATTGTACCGTGTAATCCACAGTTGTACTCACATGTACTTCCAAACTATTGGGGCTTGCAATGCAATGAGTAGCTTTTATTATGCTCCAGTACTGTTTAGCTAAACAAATAGAGACTGCAATTGAAAAATTAATTTGCATACATCCATGCTGTGTACACACGCACATAATTACTTAAAGACGGTTTTATGTGAAAATTATTGTTAAAGGTAATTGTATTTGTATGAAGTTATGAAAATACAATTTTCGATTCTCCATAGAGCCCTAAAAGCCTCGATAAGCAAATATTACATAATATAATGGTTATGACTGTATGCAAGTACCTATTTCGCAATTTTTCATAAAAAATTATGTTTTTATAGGTGCCTAGAGTACCTACAGTGCAGGTTTTACGTATGTGATACCGTGACACAGATCGGTAAATGACTCGTCACCTCGAGGCTAATAAAAAGCATAGACGAACTAATATTGTTGTGAACATTTGTAAATGATATTGTGTCAGCTTACTAGACGGCTACTCTATTAACTAGTTTTTATTTCACTTAAGTCTACAATATGTCATGTCATGTCATTTCACATCAGTTACGATGCTAGGCTATACCAGCCGAAATTTGTAGACGAGGGGAAGCCATTTGTATTTTATGTCATATGAAACCACAACAGAGGAAAGGAAAGCAGTATAAATTCGAAACATAAACCCGGAACAGCTCCATAAATGACTCTCTAATAGAAATGGGCGACTCACATGCAATTCCACACAAAGCAAACAGTAAACCCACCAGCTTCTGAATAAATATGTACTATTCGTACATAAACACTATGCTTTTAGAATACACACTCATATATTACACAATATTTCGTGTACAACCCTATGTGCATTGTGTAAGCAAAGAAACTTTTGCACAGTCGGAGAAATGTGTATACTTTAGCCCTAAAACTTCTTCCATAGTTCATTTGCCATTTATTACTCTTTACTTTAAAGTACACAGCAGAAAACAAAATTGAACTTACCCAGGTATGTTCGTTATATCATAGGTGTTCATGTACAACTCTTTCGTCTGTCCTTACGGTGCCACATTGGCACTTTGTGCTGGTAAACTAGTTAAAGCGTCAAAACAATCCTAATACACAATAAATTTGACTAGATATGACATATAGACCCACATTTTTATAATAAACGTATAGTGGGAAATATTTTAGTTGCTACTACAAATAACTTGGTACAAACAATTCCCTGAAAATACCCAAAGAGTTATTTGTCCGAATTTCTCTTTTACCAGCACAAGCATGTATTTAAGCCAGCTTGGAAGTACTCTTACACGATTTATTTGTGTTGCAACTTGCAAGTGAAAGATAAAGTAAGAAAGGAAGTTGAAAAGGAAATAAATCAATAATATTCCCACCAAATCCAGCAATAAGTAATAGCGTATCGTGTATTAGTTAATAAGCAGCTTAACTCCTATTGTGTGTTTTGAATGTAGGTTTTGCCATGTATTGCAATCCTTGTTATTATCTCATCTCTTCATGTTCTCTATACCTATGCCTATAGTCAGTCTTGTGAATTGCATTGTGTTTCGTATTTATTGTCGTGTAATATAATAACAGCATTTTCAACAAATTCACATGCAGCTACAATCAAAACGAACTGCAGTGGTAATAAAACCTTTCATTTATTGTAGGTACTATATACTTACTTATGATATTGACTCTACTATAAAGGTATATTCTCCCGTGCCTTCAGTAGTATACATACTTTTGCAAAGTTCCACTACAACAATAGTTATTTGATACAGTATAAGCCCCCAGAGCCATATTATGTAAATTACATGTGTATAAATGCGAATACTAAATGTGAGTTGCAATAATAATCAAGTGTAAAACTAAAGATGTGTAGGTAGTAAAAGCACAGGGGTTGTTAGCAGTTGTAGTTGTAATGGTAGTATTGCTGTTAAATTAAACAGCAATATCTCACAGTAGTTCCGACTAGACACGGAGTAGTGCTGAAATAATAATAGTTATGTAAACCTGAGAGCTCTTGCGCTGAAATTATGTGTTTTCGCCGAAAAGTTATTTTCATTGCATTCCTCATGGTACACACAGTGTCATAAACAGCTTTCACTTTAACTTATACCTTACATTTTATTACACGAGCAAAGCTACTCGATTAACATTTATATGTAGAAATGCCCATTGGATTTTATTACATTGCTATTGCTTGTATGTAATATATGTCTACCTCTATATAGTATCTCATCTCTGTAATGTATTCCGTGCACACATTCTTTGTAACTGTACAGCCTAGGTATACGTTAACTTCATTAATACATAATTAACTGTGCACAATACCTAAAAATAACCTAGCAAGATACAAATTATAAAAAATTAATTACTACCATTACTTTAGTCAAAGACAATATTATTTCCTATACCAACTATAGGTAAATGTGTTTATCAGTTATACCTATAGGTAAATTTTTCTGCATATACTGCTAATGAAAATATTATGTCTTGTTAACAAGGCAAAAAGATACTTGACGACTTGACTTATATACTATGAGTTAGGAATTTAATGTATAACACGCACACTAATAGTACATATATGTGTAATATGTGTCTACTGCAGTATGCTACATATATATAGCATGTGCCATACAAAAAGACACTGTGAATTGTTATAGTTAATAGTTATAAGACAACTTGAGATGGGACATTAGTGTAATGGATCAAGGCAATCAGCGGCAAGTCGTTTCCTATTCTGCGAGCAAAACTGTATTGGTATTTCTTTGTGTTGTATTGTATGTTCATTTTATATATAAAATATATTGTAGCATGAGTAGAATTCGTTTTGTGCAGGTATTTGGTTAGGAAAGTGTGAATGGGATATGAAGGAAGCCAAGGGCCAAGTGCGAGATTCCAATTAGATTTACTAAAGATTTTACTGACAAGGGGAGGGAGTCAAACTGAAGACGCGTACTGGAAATGGACAGGAAAGTAGTGTGTACATTTATACAGTGAAGAAGAGCAGAGGAAACTTTATGGATTTATCTTTAGATAAGAAAGAAATAGCTTTTGGGGGAAAATCATGTCTGACTGAGTTGTCTTGTCTTTTGAAGAATAAGTAAATGGGAAAATGTATGGTGGGATGATGGTGATGGCCAAAAAAGAGAGAGGAGTCACTTAGAGAGCTACTGAGAGAGCAAATAAGGCGAGCAGAACACTTTACACATACGTAATTATTATGTCCAATGGAACTGGCAATTTCATCGTACAGTAAATGTTGCTTCTATACAATCCTACACTACAGAAAATATGGATCATATTATTCACACTAGCATTTACCCTGTATATGTATACAAATACCTATACACACAAAGTATACCTATCTATACTTAGTATAAGTGTACTTGGGACATAATGCCACTTGTACACACAGAGATACACTCGACATGAAATAAATCGAGATGGAAATAAATTTCCTGTATTTTATTGTAGTCGTATGAAATCGTATGAGTAAAATCGCATGAGGATGTAAACAGTAAACAGAGTCACGCTGTGAAGCTATATACGTAAAAAACTTTTATAGTAAAGAATAGTACTTGAGGAGATTCTTTGCGTAGTAGTAGTGTGGAGAGTATTAGTCATATATAAAGGAATGGGCATTCTTTTTGAGGACCTTTTGTGTGTGGAGTAGTTTAAGTAAAGTGTGTAGCATTATGTTGTTATTTGGTGAAAGAAATAGCTATAGCAGGTGCCATGATATAAATACACTGTATTAAATCCAAGTCGCGAGTCAAGTGTTGAACGAGAGCTTTTTGGATGACTCCTTAGTATCTTTTATTATTCGGACTCATCGAACCATCAAAAGCTCCAGTACCATTCTCATCTCTTCTCTTTTACGTTTTTTCTCTCCACACACACAAAAACTCCTACAAAATACGTAGACGTCTTTATATACAGCTGAGCAATAAATAGACTGTGTAGATTCTGAACGAACTGTTTTATATACTAGTCGACTTTGGTCAGCAGTTGGGACACGACTTGTATGTGTATTGTACTAGCACAGGAGTCCAAGTAGTATGTAATCCACAACGTATTATTTTTTTCGCTCTTTTTGCATCGACAAATTCTTGACTTGACTTTTTCTATTGGATTCCGCTTAGCACAAAAAGATCATAGTCTTTGACCAACCTTCTACCATATACTAATATTATATTCTCAATGTACCTAGACCTACATTCCATATTTATTTGTGTGTTATTAACGTTTCATATAGTACACCGGTACACCCTCCTCCTCGTTTACTCTTTCTCCTTATTTCCTTTCACGTAGTAGAATTATTATATGCAAAACTTTATCTGAGCTCAGACTTAAATATTGAATTGAATTCCACACAATTCAATGGTTATGCATTATTATTTCTCGTTTACACATATATTGGTAGATAATCCTTCCAAACGAACGTCTATGTATAGTTGGTTCTATATGAATGTAATAATTCTGTATATGACATATATCTGTGAATCATTAACTGGGAACTAGAGCCTACGTACAGAAATTGTGCATAGAATGGTCTCTTTCAAACTTCAATTCGTACGGTCTGATGAGTCTCACTCGTCCATGGTCAAATAACTAAACGAACCACCACTCTGTTTTGTGCATTACAACAAAGCCAAAAAGTCGCCCGTAGTTGATAATCTGCTGATGCTCGTACAAAGTTCTTTCGTAGATTTTCCGAAGAAGAATGCTCTTGTTCTTATGAATTCCAGTCCAGTCCATCGTTCCACATACCACTAAATTCCAAAACGAAAAATGAACGCTAAACTGTTAACCACATGAGTGGTGGTAAATAACACGCAGTTTCACTTTGAGTGGAGTCTCTAACCCTATATAACTTACGAATGGGCATACCTGCACACTAACTACCTAGGTATTCCATTATATTCACACAATAAACATTTTAGAAAATATTCTCGTGATTGTAATATACAGGAGTATAGATGTTAGGAATATTTTATTTGTACAAATAAAATGGACCCAATACTTACATAGGTACCTTATTTTTGTGTAGGTGTATTGAGAATGCGGCAAACCAAGATTATAATTTCTTCCATGCTTGTGTATTGACCTATGTTTAACAATAAGTTAACGTTGCTAATTTTCTTATAGTCATTCACTTTAAGGTTATATTTATGCAAAAGTAAAGATGGTCATAATCGATCGTGAATGATAATTCTGGGTACAGATGTAGTCATTATATTAAAGCAGATTCCTAACATGCTTTTAAATGATAAAGGAAAATGACTTACAAAATTCGAATAGGTATGTGTATAGAAAAATGTATATAGAATTAAATGGTCGATCGAGTTACAGTTTTGGTGCGTGTATGCTGATGTATAGATTTTTCTCTTTCTTTTCAATCTGGTAAAGAATTCTGTAGAAACCTAATATGAATGGTTGAGTTGTACATAAAGAGTACCTACGAAGTTTATAGTTAGTACAAAAGAATTCTCAATTTAAATCAAAGGAATTTCTCATCCTATTTTCATCGTGCAATAGGATTTGTAAGAAAATTATGCATACGTTAGCACTGGACGTTAAGGAAGGTTGGATTTGGATTAAGAAAGATGAATGATTAAGAATAAGAAGCTCTATTCTGGTAAAACAGACTTTTATTAGCAATCATTCGACCATTGCAAACAATTCATTCGTGATTCTTTTCAAAAGTCTCTAATAATACGAAAATGGTGAAGGCGGAGAAGAAAAAGAATAAGCTGAAATACTTTTATACATACAGATCTAATTAATTTTTTACAGAGATATTAATAATAATAGCTTGTTATGCAATGTCGTGTGTTTTTTACTGTAAGCTCTATAATTGACAATGTTATCAAAATAATGTGAATGTATAAATGTATTCGACTAAATGAAGTAATTACTGAAAGTATTATATTCACTGACCATTGCATTGCATCTACTTGGGTTAAGTAAATTGGTTTAAATGTAATTCGTGAATATTTAATTACTGTTGTATCCTTATTTAACATGTTTGCGAGTTGTAAAAGTCTAATTGACATTTCATTGGTGTGTAACAAACTTACTACTATGAATTGCTATTTGCTATTGCAGGACCACAGGCAGCAATAGGGGAAGAAGAAGAAAATGGAAATGGTACGGTTCAAGGTTTGCCCCCAATATGCTTTTACAATGAACGATCTTGTCGTATTTCTTTTCTGAACAGACTTTTGCTATAATATATTACGTTGCACACCGAGCTTCATTGCGGCTTTATTGGCCACTCGCACACTTGCAACTACGAAAGTACTGTGGTAGTTCCCAATTTAAGCTTTCTTTATTCTCCACCACTCTATGTGAAGTAATAATAATTCGTCGACGAAAGAGAGTATACTTAAGTAGCAATGTAAATTGAACTTGGAGAATTGATTATGTTTTACTGTTAGTAGTTATATGAAGAAATCATCGTAAAACAATGCATTAGCTCAGTATTCCATGTCGGAGACATATTTAAAAGCTGTGAAGTCGTGAAAGGGTTATTCGCAAGACTCATAAAACGCTATTATGAGGATGTATTGCTGTGAAACAGTACAAGAACCTCAATCTCGACAACCAACAAACCAAAACGACACCATACCACCACCATTTTCCACAAAATCATAAATCTCTTCAGAGTTTTGTCTTTCGCATCGTATTCTTATTTATACATTTTATACATTATAGCCTTGATATCTGTGTATGGTAGTCCTAAGCTGCTTTTGGATGATCGTAAAAAAAATAATTGTACTTATGTATTATGTAGGTAAGATTTCTGTACAAGATTTGGATTTTTATTGTTGGCCAGCACTGTAATGTTGATTTATTTTGTTATTGTCTCTTCTACTATCTAATATGCCTACATGTTATTACTAGAATTGCTACACAGTAGAATTTCTACTTTGCTATACAAAGTTTTTAACTCTATTATTCTTTCGTTTAATTTCTAAACTCAGTTTAATAGTACTAGTACTACTGTTATTATTGCATTGTGCTTGTAATGACTTGAATGTTGTATCTATATTGCGAAATGCCGGGATGCTTTTGATTGGTATATGAGTAAGTGCACTGTTCAGAAAATAAACATTGTTTTTCAGTTCGTTCAGCTATACAAATGCAATTAAAATTAATCGAGTTTTTACAGCTGTTGAATCTCACTCAACTAATTTACGTCTGTGTTTGTTTTTCCTTCCTTTGCAGCCAATGGATGTTCACATGCAAATTCTGGAGGACTCTTTCTAGCCTTCATTGTGGCTATGCAAATTCTTCTCACGTAGCCGCAGCCCAACTCGTTCGACATTGCTAAATATACATAATTAAATGAACTACTATATAATGCAATCCAGCTCATACATTAATAATGGCTAAGAAATGGATTTTCTTCACAAGCAGAGATTGATTTAATTTGTGGACATATAGAGAGTGATTCAGATTCAGTCAAGTCAAAGTCAAACCCAGATAGAGAGAGAGACGGAATTATATTGCATACCCAAATACTTACACACAGGAATGAGCTTTAATGTACACAATTCGACGGGGCAAAGTAAAATCATGTGCAAAAACATGAATAAACTGTTTTTATGAAATTATCAAGTTTACGGATATATGTACATACTAAATGATTTTATAAATTCAATTATCCTGTGTAAAGTAAATCTATAAGTTAAGTAAAATTCATTGTAAATACAACGTATAATAGTTATGTTGCAAAAATGCACTGAGCAGTTCTAGTCTTGATTTCCGTTTATTGCGGAAACACTATAAGCTGGAGAGAGAGAGGTTTTCAATTTCAATTGTAATTCCGTCAAAATTTGTTCAATACAGAAATGTTTACATATTTATGATGTTATATGTACTGTACTATTATTAAAATGGAGAAAAATAAATTATTTCCTGTTCTTTGACCATTAAAATGCAAAATCGGAATACAAAAATGTATAAAAGTAATCTAAGTTGATGAATTGAACAAAGAGCAAATGTCAAAACATGATTATGTGTGAGATGACAGTATAGTGTGAACAAACTGAACAAAAGCAGCGAAAACAGCCAAAGATTGACGAGAGTGGTGCTGGTGCCCTCATTTTACTACAATTAAATCTACAAGCGTCCTTAAATGAACAGCGTATACATTAATATTAAGTTTTAATTGGGATTTCTATTTATAGTATCTGAGAAATTGTATATAGAAATCTAATGTTCATTTCACGGCAAGTTATACTGTATTGTTATAACCGGGGTAAGATGCGAAGCTTTAATGCAATTTTATTGTTATTCCTTAGGACGTTGTTTGTGTGTAGTAATTTAAATGTAAACTTGACTAACTAATGCGTGTCTATCCATGTGCAAACAAAAAAGTTTTGCAGAAACCTTACTATTATATAATACGAAAATGCAAAACTTAAAAGAATGAATGTTTGTATGTTAAGGCAGACACTATACAAGTACATAAGTGTTTATTACTTACTAATGATAATTAAAGTAATTATTATGTCGTATAGAATTATAAGACTTGTATGTAAATCTGTATGTTACTGTAAGCCAAGGAAATTGTACACTACTTTGTCTGTACTGTATGATGTACCTCATAACTAGGCCGAACCTATAATGCTACATGTGACAACGTTCGTTCATGGTTCGTGCACGTTCACTTAATTTAATCTTATAATTCACGTCGTCAGTCCAAGTGCAATATTTTACCATTACTATACTATATTTAAAAAACACATTTATTGTTATGTTAATCTTGCTGTGTAGGAATGATGTAGATGTAGATGTAGGTGTGTACTAAGCGTAAACCCCAAATTATTTGCACAATTTCAACGCAACCATTACCGTATAGTAAATATTTATCGTTTGAATATCTCTATATTCTATGATGTAATGATATGCAGAAAAAGTATTGTATTTAAAGACAACGATCAAATACTGCCTATATTATATTATATTCCCGTTTCCTTCCTTTGGTGTAATATTATTATGCAAATAATTCACAAAAGCAAATAATATTATTGTCCTTTCAAACTTTAATTCCCGAAACACATTACATATTAATATTATATTGTAACTCTAACACACAAACCCTAATCACCACAGATTAATATGTAAAGCTAAAAATAACCAATTATAATAAACACAGAATATTTTGGTAATTATCAACCTTCGTTACGCATTGTTAATTATTACAGCTTGCTATGTGAAGTTTCATACGTGGAATTCGCGAATTTCTATATCCATTTCATGTGTGGGCATATACAATTCGACGCATTTGCCAAATATTTGCACTTCCTGAAATTATCAATGCATCTGCCTAGAAAGACTACAAGTACAATCTGGAAGAAGTCCAATATAAAATATGTATAATAAATTACCACAGAGAAATACTTGTGTGAATGAACCTCTTGAAACTTTCAGACATTTCTCAGTAGGCATCTGCAAATATTTTATTGCATTTTAAGAAGCAATTATAAGATTTAGAAATAATTTATTTGTACTCAGAAAAATAGTCAGCATTTGCGAGTAGTTATGTTTCCAATTAGCTTGTTAATATTTTATAGATAATTATTTACCACTGCATTATACATAGATTTAACGTTGAAATAAAATCCTATGTAAAATTACAAAAATATCTTATACATGGCGAACCATTACAAAAAGTTGCATAACATGGACATGACTAATATCTGCAAATGTATACGATGCCAACTTCCTTATGATATGCTGGTGCACCTAGCAAAAAGCAGGTTTGTTGACAAAGCGCAAAGCAAGGTGGGCTTCTTTCTATTACACAGAAGATCGTTCACGGATGATTCATAAATTACCTTGTATTTAGTATAGTAGTTTAATATAACGTTTGTGTATAATCTAATGGCAAAATTCCAAAAGTCCTCTGATTTTCATTTTGTCTAATAATAGAATACCAAGTTATTTGATTCCCCTTAGTCAAGGGTACTCGTACTCATCTACTAAAAACTATTTATGTTATAATCGCTAACACTGCGTCAACAATATTAGCACCAACAACGGAGGAATGCGGGTGATCATTTAAAAGCATGCAAGTCGCAATTTGGGGACATCATACATCAGTATCTTTTAGCACGGAACCGTTGTTGAGAAAGACGCAGTGTCAATTTCCTATTGCGTGCGGAAACATTTAACCACATGTTTCACAGACACCTTGCATACATTTTATAGTTTTTATTTGTTTATTTACTACTTAGGGCAAATTGTGTAAAGTTTCTGTAGCAAAATGGAACCGGAAACCCTTACTTTGCAATTTTTAGAAAATTTTCTCCCTCCTTGGGATAAAATTAAATCTTTCGCTGCTTTGATGGAAAGGAATGGGTGTGAAGATACAAATTCAATTTCTACGACTGTCATTCGTAAAGTGAAAGTTGAATTCGAAAATGGAAAGAAAGCATTCTTGCTTGTTAAAACTTGTCCTTCATGCCCTATACAATTGCAACGACTGAGAAAATTGAAGCTGTTTCCAAAGGAAATATTTTTCTATGACACCCTACTCCCAGAGTTTAAGCGGTTGCAAAATAATTGTGAAAGTGAAGAGAAAAGTTGTCTTAGACTTAGCACTGCACCTTTTATAGCAGGAGCGATTTCAAATAGTGAGTTTACTATTTTATTCATGTTTGTTTCATTTACGGTAATAAATGAAGGTAATGGGGTAACTTGAAAATAATTTGGTATACATATTTTTATTTGTACTCTTTCCGAATAGTCAATAACGATCCCCTCGCGACTTTCATGGCAATGACAGACCTACGTCCAACCAGGGGATTTAAATCTCCAGATTCGAGGAAAGGACTCGATTATGAACATTGCAAATTGGTGATTAAAGAAATCGCCAAGCTTCATTCACTGAGTTGGGTATACAGAAAAAGTAAAGTTGCCAAATCGCTTCAAGTATTTCATCCCATCATCGAAGAGACAATTTTCTGTGAAGAAAATAAGCAAGAAATCCAAGCAATCTTAACGATGCATTTTGACATATTTCAAAATCTTGCTGAAGAAGTATTCGAAAATGATTCAAAAGAGACCCGAAGGATAGAAGCATTTAGAAGAGATTTTGCCGACATTCTAATCAAATATGTTAATCCAAAAGGACTGGATGAAAAAGAAGTGGAAAAAGAATTTTTATCCGTACAACCGAAGGAAGAATCTGAAGAATTTGTAGAAGGTAAGTTACCTCGTTAACTAAAATCATATTTTCTTCTTCCTTGCCCTATGTTTACGTACAGTATACACTTATTTATAAGGTATGTACGTGCATGGTAAACATGCGAAATGCGATACCGACATTAATCACTAATCACACAACTTAATTAATGTACACTAAATAACAATGAAGATATATACAGATTATAGACTCGATTCTCGATTTCAAAGCAAATACTGAAATCATTATATATATAGAGTCTCTTCTTCTGTCTCAACTCTTCACATACGCTTCCATCAACACATATGTAATAGGTACTCACTCTATCTGTAAATACAAATATGTAGAATGAAGTACCAATATATATATATAATCCGATTTTCGACATTAAAAGCTTTACATCGGTGAATTACAATTAATTATTAGTAGCGTGAACGTAATTGCATAGCTGCAAACAACTTAAGAACTGCTTCCTAAGTTAGATCAGTTTTAGAGAGAAAAAAATTGTACTTTATACCTATGCGTAGAGTATTTTATCAAATCAAAGCTGTTTACTTACTCTTCAACAGTTGATATTTATTTTAGATATTTTATTATTAGGTTTCACTTGCACATTAACTTTGCTGCCTGGATTGTGTTCTATATGCCTGTAGCCTCTATAAGGTGATCATGATGATGTGATGACACGTAGCATTTAAAAGAATTTATTTTGCACTCTTTGCAACATTCAATGGTGCAATGCAACCTTGAATTTCAATTGTACCTATACAATATGTATATGCGCTGTAACAATGTAATGTATATACAAATGTGTTGCGATTGAAGTTTGTAACTATACAACCCACTCAACCCAGTATGCCAAATGCGTATACAATTAAGTATATCCTATTGATAATACTAATTGCAATGTTTTGATTAAAATTAGATTCATGGGCCGTAGGAAGTCACGGAGACTTGCGACAAAACAACCTTCTTTTTCGCTACAAGCAAAATACTACAGAACCCGTTGAAGTTGTTCTCGTGGATTTTCAGCACTATAGAGAAAGTTGTCCTACAATTGACTTGGCCTATTTTATCTACACAAGTACAGACTGTCAAATGAGAGAGAAACATTTAAATGAACTCCTTGAACAGTATCATGATAATTTCATTCATTTCTGCAAGTTGCTGAATAAAGATCCTTATCCTGGTTTTAACCTAAAAACGCTCAAAAGAAGATTTCATAGAGCGAAGGTATTTGGGTTACTTTCTGCGATCTTGGTACTCCCTGGTATTTTTCAAGTACATTTTAAACCAAATGAGACAACAGCTGATGCTAATGGAAATTTTGCCGACTTTCTCTCTTTTGCCAAAAAAGCTGAAGAGGACATAACAGCTATGCAAAACAAATTCGTCGACCTAGCAAAGGAATTTTGCGAACAAGGAATTATATAATTCTCATCGCGAAAAAGTTACTTAAATCATGACCAAGCGTTGATTAAAGCCTCACAGGCAGATCATGCTTAAATACTTTTAGTATGAAATCGGAATAAAGAACTGTAAAGTAAAAAGAGAAATGTTCATTTTGATTGATAAATTTTGCATGCATTTATTACTACATCTTACAAAACACCCGCTTCGTACAATTCTAGGGATAGGTCGCTAACTCTTTTCCGAAGGTTGAAGTTGTTCTCTCCACCCTCAGTGACAGAAGAAAATATGTCGTGTAAATCGCTATCTTTGTCCATTGTGTCAAGATCAATCGATGTTTCGGGATCCTTCAAAACAAACATTAGCAATGGCAAAGCTATTATATAACCAATCATCTTTGCCCGATGGATACGGCGTTTCAAGGTACTCATACTGAATCCGGGTAATAACTTGTCACAGTTCAATGCACTACAGCACTCAACGAATGTATCATGGTATACACGAAGGATGGATTCTTCATGCTTTGCCCTAGTTTCTCTGGTTGTGCTGGAATAGAGAAAATATATAAGGTCATAAGTGGGACACGCTTCCATGCATATTTGCAAGTCCAAGAGTACAACTTTCTCAGGCTTTCCAGTTCCTTCATCATATTTAAAGAGGAAATTGTTAACCCAACAATCCCCATGGACTCCAACCAGCCACGGCTCTGATAGGAAAAATGAAACATCGGTATGAATTTAGAAAAATCTCGGATTTAGAAAAATAAAATATTAAATATTTAATTTACCCATGTTGTAATTGGGATCGTGCGAAAGTTTAATTCGAAGTAGATCTTCAGTTACTGCTTCGTCTGGGCCTAATCGTCGGAGAAAAGCTTTCATTATAGCAGGAACATCAAAATTTCTAAGTCGAGCTGCTCTTTCGTATGTCGGTGAATCAGATCCTGCAACTGCCGCTATATGAGTCAATGTGCTATCAACTATGTTTACCAACATATCACGAAACTGGTCCATCTGTTTGTCATTACTATACATTGACTCTAACATCATGGGGTAGGTATCTGTGAGATACTTTATTCCATTGTTCTGTTTGTATGCCCAACTGAATGCATGGAATTTTGCGAGTTCCCGAATGACAATTTTGCAGTGATCAAAGTCAAGTCCAACTTGTCTATCTGCCATCTTGAAGCCAAATGTCTTCCGCAAGTCCACCATTGCAATGTAACTGATTTCTTCTTCTGGGGACTTGTTATTCAAGCTAGCAGGGTCTTTAACAGAAGTACGTAATTTATTATGATATAGTTTCGTAGTACGCTGCACGAGTACAGAATTCTAAATCGGTTTCTTTAACAAAATATTTTCCTCGCCTTTTGCAAGAAGATATACAGATACAACAGTCTATACAGGTTTTAATAACTTAAACTTACCCAATGGAATATCCGGAACTTTACCTCCCAAATAAGTGGCAACTGCTAGTTGTAAACTTTGGGGTGCTCCGACTTCGTCTCTGAGTTTCAATAGTTTTGGAATCCACTGGTCGTATATAAAGAACTCTTTCCTAAAAACGTTGGATTCTTCCGCGAACTCCCGTCGACTTGGATGGTTTGGCACACACTTTACAACAATGTAAATAGGATCTTCGTTTTCACCCTTAAAATGAATTTCCACCGCATGCATTATACTCATGTAGTTATCCCCCGCATTGCTTCCAGCAGCTATTATGAAGGAAGCTATTTCTTTCTTCGTCAATTTCTCCAAAAAATCTTTTGTGATTTCTAATCCGGGCAATTCACCACTCTCAGACTCTTTGGGTGCCATGATGATTAGATCTTGGATGATATGTATATAGAGTAATAAAATGTATGCTTAAATTAACCCGTTGAACAGGAAAGACCAGATGAAGAATTGTTGAGTACCTTTTAACGGGTTTACATTTACAACCTATCTGAACTGGACGGTTGGTAAAATGTGAATGGCAACTGGAATGATAAGTACATCCAGCCTTTACTGGTAATTGTATGCATTTAAGTAAAAAATGAAGTAGTTGAGCATGTGACAGTTAAAGTGATAATTACTCGTACCGAACTTGGAATTCGTATCAAAATGCAACACATTACTACCATCAAATGCCTATTATTATTTATTTCTCCTTGAGATAATAAACAATTTAGCCTTGGGGAGATAAAAATTATTAACTGAATACCCATGGACATGGGATATAGTTTAATATGTGTTGATTGAGCACTGAGTAAGTGTACTTCCCAGCTTTAAATATGCATTTTCGTTGGCCATCAGAAAAATAAATATCATGATACACGACGTAAGAGAACAATGATGCAAGCTACAGTGAAGTGGCAGAGTACAAACAGTTTTTACAATTGTTTGTATGGTATAGTGGATTACATAGCACTAGCACAGTCTAAATATTAAGACTTGGTCTATGGTCAAAATAAATGTTGTTATGAAATTAGATATGGTGCCTTAAAAAACTGATAACAGAATACACATAATAGAAAGGATTGTGCTTCTTGTATTCACATTCATTACTCATTACACTTTTGGGCTTAATAATTATATGGAAATTACATATAGTCATGCAGACATGAAAGCAACTCTGCTTACCGTCACTGCAGTG
This sequence comes from Pogonognathellus flavescens, assembly GCA_019776165.1. Taxonomy (NCBI): domain Eukaryota; kingdom Metazoa; phylum Arthropoda; class Collembola; order Entomobryomorpha; family Tomoceridae; genus Pogonognathellus; species Pogonognathellus flavescens. The sequence goes on from JABASD010002318.1 coordinate 15,425, forward strand.
CACAACAATAGCAAAAAATTCTTTTTTGCTTGATGTATAAATGGTCTATAAATAAGCACGCATAATATGCTTATAAACCTTTTTTAAGGATTTATTTATTAGAATCTTATAAATATTCAATCTAAACATGTGTCCCATAATTTTGTTTTTCCTTTTCTGACCTACTATGCGTAAGGAACGGAGGAATGAAGGATATGATTCTCTTTAGGATTATTTTCCCAGCTATCTTTTTCTCTGCTGAGCTTCTTATAGGTAAATAAATCAAAAATACAAACAGAATGCCTAACAAAATCAAACGACAAGTAGTGTAGCGTAAATGCAGTAGATAATACGATGCAATGTACAGAATCCTTGCTTGAAACAAATTTAAAAAAAAACAATTTTAATGTTTATATCAAACTTCTACATTTTTGACAATTAATGAATAATGAATGTATAGTTAACGAAATAAAAGGATCGCGTGTTTTACAAACATGTACATTTTTATTACTGAAACTGAAAAAATTCCCATCTGAAGTCAACTTTATATTTTTAAATACATTCGCGGCAGACATGAAAAATGTCAAAACGATATTTTCGGATTAAAGAAGAATGCTCACAAATAAAAGTCGGACTTATATTCGAAGTAGGATGGATCAAAATTGTGCACCCTTAAGAAACCGTCTTCAGCTCCACTCGTGTATTGAGCTCCACTTGGATGAAAAGCCAAACTGTTAATAGGTCCGAAATGTCCTTTCACACGGGCAAACTCTTCCTCAAAAATCAAATGGAAAAATCTAGCCTCGAACTTTCCTTGACTTCCGTGAATGGCAGCTTCCATAGCTTCTTGACCTCCACCCAAACATACCTTTTCAAAACCAAAAGAACATTTGTTAAAATAAGCGAAGCCAAGTTGATGGTACAGTAAAAGTTTAGTAGGTATTTATGAAAATAGTACTTACGTGATCTAAATTAGGGGATATGCTTGCGCTGTTGACATTTCTTTCAGTTTTGTAAGTTTTCAAGCATTCAAGTGTTTCCGAATCAAAAAGTTTTGCTGTGTGATCGTTTGAAGCTGTAATGAACATAGTTCCATCCTTGCTGGCTTGCATATCCTTGATAGTTGCATGATGATCTTCAACTGTTGTTATGATTTTATTTGTCTAAAATAATAAAAGATTGACAATTATTTTCACATATTAACATACATGCATTGCTGTTTTGATTTAAAAACAATGTTGTTTTAAATATATACCTTCAGATCCCATTGTGTAAGCTTGCCATTTTCATGACCGGTTATAATAGTATCATCTACAGGACCCCATACGACGGATGTTACTTTTGAGTCTTGCACAGTGGTTCTTGTTACAGATTCTCCTAATTGACTTGGGTCTCTAACATCGGCAAAAAAGATCTCACAGGGCTTGCCCATAGCAGCATCGGTTGTGTATACAATGATGTTACCGCTGTAACCAAACACACAAGTACGTACCGGAGAATCTCTGTCGACTTTGTTCAATTCTTTGCCTGCAAGAACAAATAAATGGCAATTTAATAGTATCATTTACGAGTTTCAAAAAATATTACTTGGGTAAGTATTGTCATTAGGTATATTTACCAGTTTCGCAATCCCAGATTCTAACCGTCATGTCACCACCAGCTGAAAGAAACTGATTTGTTTTCCAGTCAATATCAATGGACCATACAGCTCCAGTATGTCCTTCAAATGTTCCAACACGTTCTCCGTTGGAAGAATACCACATACTGGGTTGGGCATCTTTAGCAGCAGAAAAGATCAAGTCCCCTTCTCGGTTATATTTCAATTGAGTAATAGCACGAGTGTGCCCTTGCAGCATTAAAGGTCTCTGTATTTCAACATGTACAAATATTAATAAATCTAGCAATTAAGTCTATTAGACATATTATCGACATTAATTGATAAATAGTTACTAAAAAGGAAATTAAAGTGTACTCATTAAATTTACTTTATTTAAGTAAACAGTAACATATAACGACAAATGAAGGTAGCATTATCAGCATTCACCGGTCCGGTGGACTGACAGCTGACAGAATTTATTTACAGTTTTTGAATTATTACTTGCATTAAAATTACAATGAAAAAAGCTCAAAACTTACCATGATAGTAACTTATGACGCTTGGTACTTTTAATGTCTTTACTGTCGAACACGAAATTATTTAGTTGCTAATTTCCGAAACTAATAAACTTGACTTAACATTTGCAAAATACTTGCGGCTTGCCGTGCCGAGCTGTTTGATATTTCCCTCCAGGATCAAAATCCATGTGGTTTTCGTGCGTCATTTTTTAAATCTAATGTGTACAGCAGCACATTTAAACACATCTATCACTGTCGATCAGAGTTGAATTAATAATAATTTTCAGTATGAGAATTCGTAATTAAACCACGTAGCTGTTAATTGTGTTAAGTTAAATGTGTCTTTAGATAATATCGAAATATATTATAAGCTTCTTTAAAATATACCTTTGTAAATTATTTTTACCAGGGTTCAATATAAAAAGAAATCATGAATTCTGTAATGAGCAGAACACTCAAGTCAACAATAATAATGTTTTCGTCGGGTAAGTTCTATGATATAAAAATAATATTATGAATGTGAATGTGCCAATGGCAAAACAAGTAATGAGACTAACTTTAACTATAACCCACCGAAATACAACCATTTGGTAGAGTATCAAGTATAGGAATCTAGATCTACATATTATAATATTTCATACCCCTTCACCCTTGCCCCTTACCACTTACATTGTACTTATCTTTCAGGTATTGTTTCAAAATAAGAAAGTTGGAATGAACGTTGTAGATGTTACATATTATTATCATATTGAAATACATTTTTTATTTGAAATTTCAGGCTCAACTTCAGCATTTTCTAACAGAAGTTCGTGTTGCTTTATGTCATCTGCTGCTGCCAGCATTTCGGCACCTGCTAGGAAGAATAAGATTAAAGATTTTCCTTCCAATAATTCCTTAACGCCTTCATTTGTTAATAATCGAAATCCAAGAAATCTGGAGAAACTGAGGATTGGACACAAGCCAGACGGATGGTCATTTGAGAAACCAGGAAGATTGTTTTGGAATAAGTACGTTCAGTTCTGTGCAGCGGGCCTTATATTGTTTATATTATATAATACATATGTAAGCAGTATAATTGTATAAAAATATTTGCTCTCCTTGTAAAACATAATTTGTATTACAACCGATTAACAGGGTAACTTTTGAAGTCACGGGAAGACATATCGTTGCATCAGTAGTTCATTTTGAAGGATTGACTCCCGTTACAGCTTCAACAAGAGAGTGGTGCATTAAAAAGTTCCTTTATAGGTACATAATTTGCCTTTATCTCTGTTTGCAATTTAAAAATGACAAAGAAATAATAGACTTTCATTTGATGATGGTAAGAATTTATGATGTATGTTTTATGCAATATTTATTTTCAGTACTAACGATACACCTGCTGCAGAAGCCGTTGGAAAAGTACTTGCTCATCGCTGCTTGCAAGCTGGTATAACCGAAGTTGCGTGCTTCTTTACAGAAGTGGACAGAACCAAAGAAAAAGTGAGTTATTTAAACAAATTCCGAATGTAAAGGTCACGGCTGTAGATTGTAGATATAATATGAAATATTTGACTTCATTGTCTGTGTCAGGTTGAAAGATTTTTAAATGCTATGGAGCAAGGCGGAATCAACTTGTCAGAACCGGAGCAGTATGTTCCAAATTATTATCTTAATGAAGCAACTGTGCCAGAAAAGAGTTGGGATGTTACGGAAGAAGTAGACGAAGAAATATTTGAAAAGTTAGAAAGTATTTATAAAAAATCATAAAAAGATTACACAGTTTATACATTTAAGTTTACATTTTTGTTTGTACATTAAGATAAAACTGTAATCAGTAGTAGACAATAATAACTGACTTTTCGATAATTGTGTAACTTAATATCAATTTCATACTCCCTATTTTATGTTTATTGTTTACACAGACTAGGGACTATAATATCAAAGTATGGTTTGAAATACTAATAGTATACTGCACTTGTGCAGCTTAATTCTTTCTTGCTAAAAACTAAAACCTAGTTCGTCTTCTTTCCTAAATACGTAAAGCTTCTTTCTTATCCGAGTTCTTCAGACTCGATATTTTTTCAACCTACACTTTATACAGAAGTTATTTGAGTTCATGGAAAAGATTTTGGTATATAAATAACAACTATACGTTACTACGTATCGTCTCTTGTTTGTTAACTCTTGAGATTTTTGTCAACCATAGTAAAAATCTTTTAGTTCACATTTCGCAATTATTAACCTTCAACATAAATATCCGTCGATTTAAATCACAATTAAAAAGAAATCGATAAGCTCTTCAAAGGTAAATCGTAATTGCTGTAGAGTTTAAAGTGTAATTAGTTTGTAATTTTAGAGGGGTAGACTCCGTTGACGACTTAGTTATCACTCGTCTATGTCTAAATAGTATTTGCCTCGAGCGCTACAGTACACAGAAACGTACATTATTAGTGAACATGTGAACACAAGTAAAAAAATCATAGAAGATATGAGAGAAATGTGAGGTTTGCGAATTACTTTGGATTGCAGTGTTCTCCAAATACAACTTTATTATGACAGGAGTATCTGCATCTGGATCTGAATTCCAACCAAGAGTTGCATTTACAAGCTACAACTTGCTTTGTTGGAATAGATTTCGTAAAGTACATCGCTGCTCTATTATGGCTGCAACTTCCTGTAGTACATAATTAATACAACATTAATTAACAACTATTAATAATTATCCTTAAATAGAGTATGTACTATGTACTCTGTAAATATTTTACAAAAAATAGTCAAGGATTAAATAATGAATTAATGGTAACCTCTAACTAACCTGAAATTGCTGAGTTGAGAGAGGATAAGAAGTGACTACTTCCTTCATCCATATCAAGACAATTTGGCTGGTGTGATCCACCGTTGGGGTAGAAATCGGCATGGCCTTAACAGAAAGATTGATAATAGTTTTAGAAACCAACACATTTCTACTTTCATACGATATGAAGATCTATATATGAAATCTAAAGTACCCAGGCGCCCTATATAGCCCAGCTGTCCTTCATTAGTGTGTATGATGTCAACGAAATCGGCGTCTTCATCATCTAGTCTGTTTTCAGATTTAGTTGTCAAGAAGTGTGGTCCGGCTGGATCTAAACCTATATATTGTAACGATATTTTAAGAAAAGAAGGGAAAGTCCTTGAACAAAAAAGTGAAATTAGTTTTACCTGTGATTCGACCTATACGATACCCTCCGGACCTTTCTGCGATATGACGACCAGCGACTCCTGCAACGTGAGCTCCAAGTGAGAAACCAACTATGTGTACAAGACCCAAGCTTGTTATCAAATCGTTGCGTCTCAAAAATACAATAAAATCCGCAACTTTTTCTCCTACGCGAGGAACATTATCGGCCACAAAGGGATAAAACAGTGGACCTAAACGAGCCGTTGGCCTTGCAAGAGGACCCCAGTCCACACAAATGATGTTATAGTTCGTGTACTGCATATAAGCTACAAAAAGCAAAACATCTCAGCAAATGAATCACGCAATTTATAGTATTTACATTCATAAAGATATAGATAGGTATCGTATGTAAACCAGACATGCGATAGATGCTATTTATCCTACCGTTTTTCGTGGTTTGAGGAAATCGACCGTTAAAATTCTGTCTGAATCCATGTATTAGGATTTTAGTGGGTCTGTGACTTCTCAGGTTAGTAGAACGTGCTAGCTGAACATCCCCGATTTTTAACTCGGTGTATTGTGAAGGATTACTAAGAATTTCATGTAGGTATTTAATGTCAAAATGTCTAGTAATAATGATTAGAGTTATTGGGGTAAATTAAGGTGTAAGGTTCAGCAGTGTAAGTAGAAAATAAAAGTCTCACTTAGGATTTTCATATATGAAAAATTTAACTTGTCCAGGATCATGTGAAAGAAGGCTTTTGTCCATTGCCTTTTCTTTTTCACGTAAACTGGGTCCGCTGACTCGATCAATTAACAAGTCAGTTACTCTTGAGAAGACACTTATATGAGGGCGAGCAATTTGTTTCCCCACAGTGAGCAAATCTATTTTTTATTCAAGTACTTCTGGCTGAATTTTCAATGATTTTTTTTGAATAGACATCTTTGAAAATGAAATGAATGATTTATTATGTACCTTCTTTGACATTGTCGACTTCATCTGGAAATTTGAAAGTCACTGACGAACTCAACACACAGTAAACAAAAAATAACTTCAAACACACATGTCCCATGATTATGAAAATTATTTCTTCCTTATCATCTCTTAGGAGGATTCTTTGTAAATTTTTGAATCATGAAAACAAATTACTGAGTGTACTGTGTACTCTTTTGTGAAAATTATGAAAGAAAAGTTTTCAAAACAGTATAAGTATATGTAGCTGATGTTGTATCTTTGGACTACAAGTCTAAATTGGACTAGAGAGCATGTAAAATCGTTTAACAGGATATGGCAAACCAATGGCTAACCCACGATCACGGTGTCACCTCCAATCTTAATGCAGCATTAGCCTTCTGCTGTATATCTCGTTTACTTTTTAAAGGTTTCCATTTGTTGTGCAGTTTTGCATTTCCTTGAGATTACAGTAATCATCACGATGATGCAGAATTATAATATAATAATAACACAGTAGAAATATTAGTTAACACAGTTCACAGTGTTCTCACATGTATACCTACGCAGATTATGTAAAACATACACCATTTGCCACAAATAAGCGAACTGGGTGTTTGAATATCTCATATACTTCAGAATCTTATATGTATAATAGATAAGTACTACCTACTATGTAACTGTGAATGCCAATTAATAAGAAATGGTAATTACTGCATTAGTATAAGGAAAAGAGTCCAATTTTTATGGCTACTCTTATATACGGGTGGTTTTATTGTGGTTTTGCGATGCGAATGTCAACTATTGTATAGTACGCAGTTGGAAGCTACTAGAATAGAATACTTGTAGGTACCTTCCTAGTACCTACTTAAAACTTGTTCTCTTGTATCTCTGTAGGATTAGTGAGAATGAAAATTATATAAGTTTTGTAAAAGGCAAAGGCAGCGTGTCGCATTGAAGGTAAAATAATAATACCTAAGGAAATGAATAACCTCCCTTTTATCCAACCTCACTTATACTTGACTATAACTTACCAATACAAATCTATTATGTCTCTCTGTAAATCTGAACATGTTTGTAAGTACTGTAGTAAACACTTAGAATGGGAACGGTTAAAACAAACAGAAACAGAGGTACCTTTGGATTTGAATGTTGGACTTTTATTTTCTGTGTAGTGTAATATTGTAATTGCAATGCTAACAGTAAAGATTGTAAAGCTAAACTGAATGTGAACACCTAAGTTCATCAATGATCGTGCACAAACCGCCACAGGTAACGTTAACGTGAATTTATGGATACCTTCATGGAGTGAAGGATCAAGAGAAACTGTATAAACCTGTCCAACATCCTTCCTACGCACCACATCCAAACTAAATGCTTTAGGTCTTCCAAAACTCGGACATGACAAGAGTTTCAACAACTACTACCGTAGTACAATATTATTTATTACAAGCCTTTGGCTGTATATTTATATACAATTAACACATTTAGCATTTTGTTTAACGTTCCTAGAGGCAAATGAATAAATGAACTGTATAGTGTCTCACAGTCTCGATCACCTGTGCGGAAGATTTATGCATGCATATACATTATACTATTATACGAAGTAAATGCTTTCCAGATGCATTTCGTAGTAGGTTCTCACACAGCAAAAAGGCGTTGTGACGTACAGATAGTAGATATGTTTCAGGTGTAATTTGTTCCAATAGCATGTGTATATAGTTCATTTGTTCTCAATATTAATTGGGAAGTTCTATACTCGAAGGTATATATTATTGAATCATCGCCACATTTCTAGATTTCTACTGCGGTTATATATGGAATATTAAATTAATTCATATACGGAAAAGGTAAATATGTGTAGGAATGTTAGCAGGGAAGTGTGCAATATCTCAATTATTCTAACAAAGTGAAATAAAACAGCATGTACACAGCGTGTGCCAGTTTTGTAGCTCTGTATATTGCAGTGGACACCAGAATTAGCAATAGTATATTTTGAGCTAATTTACCTTATTAGAGAAGTGTGTGAATTTTCATGTATCGTAAAGTATCCATCCGTGTATTCACATGGCCATACATGCAGGCAGTTAAATAAACCAATCATTTAAGCAGTCAGTATAGTCATAATAACATGGCTAAGTGAATGAAGCAAAGAAGTTGTGTAGAAGGTTAGGTATTAATTGTATTACATGGGAGATGGGAGTATACTTTCATGTTACGCGTACACTTACACAGACAAGTACTATTAAGGAGATCAGTTAAATAGTTAAATAATACTGCAATTAAAGTGAAATGTCGTGCCTTGTTAGGTCGTAGGTAAAGCATGGTATGAATACGCTTTTGAGTAATAGTAGTACCTATGTACATCCCTGAGTAAATTAAGTACCTACCTTACTTGGGTTATAGTTTTACTTAAATTTTATTAGTGTCTTCCATTTAAGTTGAAACGAATTTTCCGATCCTATAGCTGAAAATGATTTATGGTAGATTAATTGAGTGTTGGAACTCAATATTGTACACCTACATTGATTTTATTCAGTTTGGAAAATGCGTTGTATAGGTACTTATGTAGTACCTAGTACCTACCTAGATTAAGCAGGTTACATTGAAATATTAAACTTTTCGACTACAACTAGGAATAGTAGGCATAATCGAAATATTGTAATTCGTCATAAAAGGTAGTTATTTTAAGTTAAGTATATAGATGAAGTAAATATCCTTGTATTTAAGTAGCAGTTGGAAAAGGTTAAGTACTAACGGAAGTAAGTACGTATACAAGTCGTCATTTTAGTCAGTATCAGTGGACATCAAAATTGATTTGTATTTGTACTTTGTTTGAAAGTGTAGAAGTTTGATACATTTCGTTTCATTCATTCCGATTTGCCAGGACACTGATTCCTACCAGTCCCAGTTGTTTCGGGCAGTGAGTATTTTAGGTGGAAGGTATACAGCAATAGTACAGTCTGTGAGCCAAACGTAGAGAATTTCAGCTTGTACATTAAGGCTTACTCGGATGATGATTCAACAATTGGGGTAAAGTTCTATTGTCAATTTCAGGGTTACACATTTCACCAGAACTACGGTATGGTGAAAAGGGTATATTATGTATACACTGTAAGAATTATAGAAATACATTAAGATGAACTTAGGTAAATATAAAAAATATAATATCAACTATAGAATACTATTGCAGGATTGTATTACATGATGGCACATTTACATGATGACACTTTGTCAATTATATAGTAATATTTACATACTATATTACTTAGTAATATTATTTGCTGCTATAACAAGATAAACAATAATAATTATTACATTGCCCCTACAAGCTTTAAATTGTAATAAAACAGTTAAGCAGTGCAGTTCACTGATATAGGTTTAAAGTATAGGTAGCCATTATTCATTAATTTAATTGTGTTTAGCTATATAGATTTTATGAAAAAGTTTATACTAGGAATTCCCAAATAAATCTCTAAACACAACGAAAGTTTATAAGTTTAATTAACAACTTTTTATTCATGAGATTGTTTGTGACTTTAGTGAGGAGTCTGAGGGGCTTTAGCTTCTAAATCATACTACTATACGTATAGGCACTAGGTACATCTACAGATAATATATTATTCATACCTACAGTAGTAGTGGGTATAGTTTCATTATAGGTACCTACATTTATTTCTTTTTAGATTGAGTATTTATTTATTTATTACTGCTAAGTGCCTATTATACATAAATGTTTTCATTGAAATGAATCATTAAAATATTGATGCAATGTATGTCGAAGGTCTACTATCTACTTTATGCGCGTTATGAACAATTTCATGAAGGCACTGACAGATTTTTTAAAATACACGAATTTAATAATTAAGAAGGGATAACAGTATCAAATATTGTGGACATCCAAACTCTGTTTACATACAAAAGGTGTCATATATTGTAAATTGGCTTGCATTAGTCTCCCGGTTGATTTGCAAAGCTGGTAACTACATAAAAAGCAGAAGAGAATGTTAATGTCGGGTTGTGGAAGGCTGTTTATGAGCTATCAATCAATCAAATTTATCATCGTCTTCTGGGGCAGCTTCCATGTAATACTTGCCAGTAGCACTGTAACAAAGAAAATACTTCGTAAATAACTATCTCGTGTTCAAAAGCTGTACACAAAATTTTGTGAATTTTGTAGTTGTTTACGTGGTGGGACACAGATCTCCCATAAAAGGCCCCTCGCAGGTAGTACAGCTTCCTTTTTTGTATTTTTCTGCATTTTCACACTCACAACCTTTGTATTCCCTTCCTCGAACAGTGGAAGCATACAATGATGGACATCTTTGATGATTACAAACGGCTGCTGTTTATAAGATAACAATGGATGATTATATAGTTTTGGGTATTTTCTATTTATATTTTCAACTTCCGTCTTACCCATAATCTTTTTATCACATCCTGGTTGTCTAGATCCACCGTTAGGGTAAAAATCAACATGACCCAATGCTAAATTTGTTCCTAAGTTGGGGCCTGTTAAACTTACCGTGTCAGCCGAATTACAATGAATTACTTGGACAAACTCTGCGTCAGATTTGTCCAAACGGATTTTCTTATCTTTACCTGCTTCGAACATTGGCCCTGCTGGGTCTAAGCCTGTGTACAAAATATATATAGGTATAAAATGTTTGCTATAGGAAAAATTTATATCACTAAAAGGTTGAATTGTTCTAATACGCACCTGTAATTTCCCCGACTCGCAGTCCTAACCTTTCATGAATAAAATAACCTGCCACTCCTGCAACATGAGCTCCCAACGAGAAACCAACCAGTTTAACTTGCTCGTATGTTAGAAATTGTCGGGTTTTCAGAGAAATGATCATATGAGCAAGGGCTTCCCCAACGAAGAAACTGTTTCTGGCTGCTTTTGAATAATCTGAGTAGGAACCCGCAACCCAGTTTACAAGGACAATATTTTCTGACCTGTCACTCTCTATATAGGCTGTAAAGACAGAAAGCACATTTTCACAGTTAATTTTTTACTATTAGGACTCATAATATACTGTAATGATCTGTAATACTAGCTATCTATTTGCAGTCATGATTTTATAACTAACTTTTACAGGATTTGTTTGAGAAATAATGAGATTATGACACATTTTATATTATAAACTTCACCGTTTTTAATCTTTTCAGATGTTTTAGCACTCTTGGACTCTATATCATCATCGTTCATCACATCAACAGGTTGCACGAAGCCATGAATGAGGAAAACGACCTTTTCTCCGGGTATCCACTTGGTGTCCTCCATTTTAGTCACAAAAGTAAGAGGTTGACCAATCTTTTTACTGTAAAAGTGAAAATAAATAATTGTCAATGATGGGTAGGTACTGTAGGTAGGTGGTATAGTAAGAAACATTCTTCTTTAAGATCATACTTAACCTGTGGACTCACTTCTCTTTATTGAAAAGTACAAATCTTACAGGTGTCTTCGTAGTTTTTGTTTGACTTATTTGTTCTATCTTTTCGAATATTTTTTCCAATCCAAAAAATGATGGAAGTTCTTGTTTGGTGGTTTTAACCTCTACAGCTCCGTCATCCTTTACAGCAAATTTCTTTGCTGCATCCGTAATGTTTTTCTCCGCTTTCGCCACATTTATTTTTTTCGGTTTTGGTGTCGTGGCCTTTGTCTCATCCGATCCTTCTTCTTCATCTTTAGAGGCATTGATCGGGCTAGCTAATAAAACGAAGAGATACAATATAGCAGAGAAAGTAAACCCGCGTCTCAACACAGTCTTCATGTCGAATAGTTATTGAAACTGCAATATTTTCTATCCTTAGTACAAATGAATTTGGAAGATGATGATGATGATAATAATGATGAGTTTATAGTAAGCATATTTTATTAATATAAATGAAGGTCATGCTGGGTAATTGCATTTCTCTTTACCATAATATGAAGATTTTATGAACTATGCATTGTATGCCGAAATGAAAGTAAAGTTTGTTGTTTACAAAGCATATTAAAACCTCAATATAAGTGTAATACAGTACAGTGAAGGATATACAAGAACGATTATAAAATTTGACGCAACTCCTCTATTTTATTACTCCATTGTACAATGTAAATTTGAGTTTTTAAATTATTATTTCATGTTATTTGTACAGTAAGAAACTGTGTAACATAGCTAACTTCATTGCATCCAGATTATTAAGTAATATTAGTATATCAATCAGTATGTATTCTTATTTTATGTTATTACTTACTCAAAAAATTGAACCTGCCAATAAAGACACGGTTATAATATGGCAATCGTATATGTGCTTTACTTATGGTATATGTGCTTTACTTATGGTATATGTGCTTTACTTATGGTATATGTGCTTTACTTATG